>CAHIKZ030001122.1:97500-107500 GCA_903632075.3 Acanthosepion pharaonis | reverse complement strand
AAAGCAACTCTGTTGCTGTGTTAACTTAACTATGAATTCCTTCACTTTTGAAACACGCATATTTCCTTCATATTTATCATAAGATTGATGGTTTGTTTCATGATGTCTTTTCACATTATATTCTTTTGGTATCACAATGCAGTGGTTAAAAATCAAACAGTTTATCTTTCCATTAACAGTGGTACAAAAATACTGTAATTCCTACTTTTCTTGAAACACATGCCCTTTTTCAGATAATTTTCTCTTTTTACAAGATGGAGTAGAATTCAACATTTTTAAGGCAAAATATTACAAAATTACAAATGTTTTCATTTTACATTTGTTCTTATTTACTTGTCAAGGATGATCATATGATTAACCAGAAGTTAAATATAGTTGCTTGCATTTGAAAACAAAAAAACATTGAGATAGAATACCAATTGAAAAAAATCTCACTGTTTTTAATAATTTGCATTACCAACATAGACAAAATTCTTGATATACCACAACTATAGAAAACTTTGTGAGTGCTGCCAAGATGCTTGTAAAAGGTTGCCAGTTTGACACACCTGATGTGGGATCTCTTAAGAAAGGAGATTAAGCCTAAGCTTAAAAATTAATCACTGAGTTGGGGAGTATAAAAGTCATATATATTCTGGTTCTGGAAGAGACAAGCAATAAAGAAGGTACAAATTAAGTTGAATAAATTAACTTATATCCCCAGTCATCAAAATGAGAGCATGTCAGCTACATGGACTGAATAAAGTGTTTGCTTGTAAATTTATGGAAAATTAACGACTGACACATTGAGAAGGTCAGAAGATACAAGAGCTAAAATGTGATAATAACAACCAAGATGAGAACACTAGTCCAGATAGATTAGTATATAATAAGTTTAATAACCAAAAAATATATAATCAATAAATGATGATGCATGTTTTTGATTTATTTGATTGGCTTTATAAAATAATCTTTCATGATGTGATATAATTCCTCATAATAAAAATTTGGAGAAATTTTATAAATATTCTATATTTAAAAAAGAAATATTAGTACACATATGAAAAGATCTATATCACTGTGACATACAGAACTTTTGCTATGATAATGAAGCTAAAGCCTGCAGAGTGAAGCCACTTGGCACAGATTGGCCTTAAACCCTGTTGCATATGCACATTAAGTTATAACGTTCTTGTTCACTTCTGTTGTTTATAGTGGTGATTCGAAGAAAAGTGTCTAGAGTGAGGTTGTTTCAACAAACTACTGAGTTTCCATCAGTGACCATGGCTTGTGCATCAGTTTTCCAGATCTTGCCACTTGTGACTTTTTCCTCTTTCCAAATACAAAAATCCCACTTGAACAGGACAAGATTTCAAGATGTCAAAGAAATCCAAGAGAATGCAAAGAGGCACCTGTTTGCTATCCAAAAAAGGGAGTTCCAGGAATTCTTCCATTAATGATGCTGGATAAAGTGTGTGTTTTCAGAAGGAGACTACTTCGTAGGAGATGAAGAGCTGAATTGAAATGTGTTGTTTCTTTTTATAGCACCAGTCTCCTGATACTTTTTCAGCTGACTGTACATAACTGTACACGCAGACATACATACATCTATATACAATCTTATGTATTGAAACACAAATATATTGAAACTTGTTCTTTCTTAATATTTATATGAATATGTATTTAAGTTATATAATTCTACAATATTTACATGTGCACTATTATCCTTACCATCCTGGGTATGACAATAAACTACATCCAACAGGAAGGCCTCCCTGAACAGGAGGTTTTGAGGAGTGTGGAACCACCTCTTAATTGCAGGTATTCTCAGGTCCACCCTGACCCCCCGGCGTGGTAGCACCTGTAAGGGTCCCAGTTATAGGTAAATAGTTAACCCCCAAATGGGTCAAAATACTATGAAAGTGTAAAAATAGGTTTTAATACCAGAAATACTTTGTAAAAAAATTATTACCAGCAATAAATTTTTGAAGAAAACAAAATATTACCAGCAATACATTTTTGAAAAAAAAAAAATTTACTAGCTATACATTTAAAAAAAGAAAAAAATTACCAGCAATACATTTTTGGAAAAAAAAAATATTATCAGCAATAAAAATTTTGTCAGCATTAAATAACCCATTGAGGTTGATATGCTGTAAAATAAAACAAAACAAACCATTACCCCCATCTTTGTTGTTGTTGTTATCACAAGGTTTTGGCTGTTGTGGCATCCAGCTTTCATCAGATGTCAATCCAGATTGATATACACCTGATGAAGGTCAGAGGTTACAATGGCTTAAACATTGTGATGACAACAACAAAGATAAAGACAATAATCTGCATGCAAGTAGTGTAAATAATGATAACTCTTCATCCTAGAAATTCAAACAGAAATTAGATCTATGAAGATGAAGGCCAGAAGGCACAATGACTGACACGTTGTGATAACAAAAATGAGAACAATAGTCATTATGTAAATAATGATAACTCCATATCCCAGGAATTCAGTGATAACAACAACAAAGATGGGGACAATAGTCCATATATAAATAGTGTGAATAATGATAACTCTTCACCCCAGAAATTCATTCCTTGTAGGTTTCCTAGTTCAATATACACCTGAGGAAGGCCGGATGGAGAGCACAATGGCCAAAACACTGTGATAACAACAACAAAGATGGGGACAATAGTCCAAATATAAATAGTGTAAATAATGATAACTCCTCATCCCAGAAATTCAAACAGAAATTAGATCTATTTATACCAGATGAAGGCCAGAGGGCATAATGACCAAAATATTGTGATAACAGGGATGAGAACAATAGTCATGATGTAAATAACATAAATAATGATAACTCCCCACCCCAGATATTCAGACAGAAATAATTCTATAAGCGTTTGCTTTTTGAGTAGGAATATCTGTATGTATCTGCTACAATATGAGCATGTTAATAGATGAATATAATCTTGTGTATATTATTGCATGAATATTTACATGTCAATGACTAAGTTTGTGCTTGTGTTAGTGTGTACTATATGTTTGGGGTAGGGAGTAGAGTCATTGATGTTTCTGGGGGGTGGTTCTGGAAAGAGAGCAATGTCTTTGATAGAAGAAAAGAAATTGTGCAATGAAGTGAATGCATCAGAAATTATGCGCAACATTGCAGATTTAAATTAAGAATAAAAAAAAGAAGAAAGCAAATCAATGTTGTGAATGGAAGTCAAGAAAAAAGGAAAAAAGAGAAACATTCTTGGAAACCAAAAGTAGAAATTAAAAACAAAATCATATATAAAACCCTATAAAAACTACCTGTTCAGTGTGGAAAAAAACAAAAAAAAACAGAAACCCCAAAAAACACACAAGAAGAGAAACACATTAATTAGTATTGGGTTATTTGAAATAAATTGTAATGGAAGACAAGTTTTGATTGCCCCTCCCCTAGATTTGTTGTAAAATATAATAACCAAAGATTATTTTGTAATGCTTAACATAAAATTCAAATAAATCAAAAACATGCTTCATCAATAATTGACGATATATTCTGTTGATGATTATCTTTATTACTTGTCAGGCTCACAGCATCTCAAAATACAAAGTGATTCGTATATTTTAATAAAACAGAAAACAAATGATCTTATTATTTATAGTTTTAAACAGATGGAGAAAAAGAAAAAAATAATATGTAAGTTCAATCTTTCTGTAGATGATTGTTAGCATAAGGCTGAAAATTTAAATAAATATCAAGTCAAAATTATTTAGTATCCGAAGAAAAAGAAGATTCACAAAGAAACATGTAAAATCTTTTTGAATATCCATCAAATACAAATTTGATTATGTAAATTTTACTCAAGATAGATTAACAAAATATCATATTAGATAATCTGTATATGTAGCATTATAAAACTGACATTGTATATAGGTATGCATGTGTATATTCCAGAAAGAACTCCTTCCCCAACTGTTGTTATGTTTGGACATTTGGTCAGATATTTAGAAATGAGTTAGGCTTTTCAACACTGCTTTATATGCATTTGTATTTTATTTTTGTAATCATTTTCATTTCATCCAAAGAAAGGTAATAAAGCTACTAGGATGCAAGGGATTACTGAGTGTGAGAAAAAAGCATTATTAAGGAGAGAGAACAATAAAAGAACAGAAATTAAGAAGATGGAAGATAATGATTGACATTGCATTTAAATTTTTGAAAATTAACTTTGATTGGGAGGCAAGACGCCAGAAGAGAGTTCTACAAGCAAGAAGTATAATAGAAAGAAACTGTTAGCATCTAGCCATTTCAATTGTAAAGTAATGAGACCTAGCTGACAATCTAGTACTGCACTTAAATTCAGATATTATGTATGGTGATTTTCTAAGCGTAGCTTAGATGTGGCACAAAGCCAAAAGTATGGGGCATTCAATGAGGATGAAAGTCACTAATCAGTCAGAATTGATCGTGTAAGACAAAACTTGTTAACCATTACACCACATCAAAGTGCCTCATAGTAAGTGTAGCTTACATGTGGCACACAGTTGAAAGTTTTGAAAACAAAGAGGGATGAATTAGAAGAGCAAAAAATATGATGCTCAGGAGAGCCATGATCACCCACATGCCACGTAAAAAATGTGGGTGATTCAGTGCATATTTATATACAATCGTCTTTTATATGTCATGCTCCTTAAGTACATGGACGATCATGGCTCTCCACAACATCTTATCCTTTGTAGCTCTGAATAAGTTTTGTCTTTTTATTTTCCTGTACACTCCCTGTTTAGCCATTCCCAAGGTAGGTTTCCTTCTGACCCTCTTGCTTTCAGTATGAATTGTGAGTTTCAAATTCTCCAAGCCTTCTTTCCTCATTAGGTGTCCCAGAAATTTCAACTGTCTCTTTCTGAATCTAAGTATAAGTGAACTTTTTTCCATTTCTCTTGAAACTTCCTTGTTCCTGTGCTCCATCTATGGCATTCTTCTATAGAACCACATTTATGTTGCCTCAAGTCTCCTCTTTATCTGTGAGGAAACTGTCTACAATTCAATGCCATAAAAGGGAATGATATTGCATAAAAGTCCAGCCCTCATCTCTATTTTTCAAAAAAATTTCCTGTTTCTTAATACTCTGCTTAGCTTTTCAATGATAGATGTACATTCACATTTCAGTGTCACATACTTATATGTATTATATAAGCACATACATATGTACAATTACTGAAGTAAAGCAATATCAAGCCTGGCCAGTACCTACATGGGTGACTGTTTGGGAATATCAGGTGCTGTAAGCTTGGATGTGCAGGTGGTGTAATTGGATAATGGCTCAAAATTGTTATTCCGAGAGCAAAGTTTCAGTTCCAGTTAGGTTCATTATATTCACTTACACAAATACTTTTGGGAAAGGTATGAATCTACCTCTTCTCCCCCCAGTTATGGGTTAATTAATAAGTCTTGTATTACTAAAATTATTATTATCTCCTCTACAAAAAAAGTAAAAACAAAACAAAAAAATGTTTATAAAACATTTAGAATTTGGTATAAAATAACTCATAGAGTTTGATATGCTGCTAAACAAAAACAAACCAACCAATCAAAAAACATGTTCATGTGACTGTATAGAGAAAAAATAATTATATAAGCTTAACACATATAATATAATGAATGCCAGTCACTCTTAAATAAGTTATGAATTATGATTTATTTGTAATTTAATCAACAATACAGCTTCTTTAATTTAAAACAATGCAGGTTCTTAAAAGGAGAAGAAAGGAAAGAGATTAAAATGCAATTTCTGATTGCAAAACAAGCAATAAAGGATATTTTGTTGCATATTAAAGTGAAGATCCGTCTCTTGACAACTAACATTGTTTTCAACAACAACACACAAATAAAGCAAGGAGAAAAATCATCCACACAAATGTGACTTGCAAATTGACGTCTCTGTCTAAAGTATTTACAAAATATTAATCTATTATTATTAATGAAATTCATGAAATCATTTTCTAACACAATTCTATATACTCTCAGAAAATAATAAAATCACTGTGATATTAGGTGTAACTAGAACTTTAGTTTTGTTTTACATGGACATCTCTAACATCGAGATGGAAGCTGCATCGTAGCATTTACAAACTGGTTTTTGGAAGAACAATATTCATAATTTTGTTAACTTTAAAACTTTGAATATATGTTTAATGATTGAATGATTTGACTTTAAAAAAATCTGCTTATGGCCATATCATGTTGAAACACCAGTTCCCATACAATCATCAAAGTAAAGCAATATTGAGCTTGGTCACTACGCAGATGAGTGACCAATTGAGAATACCAGATGCTGTAAGTTTGATGCGTGGATGGTGTAATGGATAATGTCTCAGAATTGATAATTGGAGAACCAAGATCTAATTCCAGTTGAGTTTGCTATATTTATTTACACACAAATACTCTTGGTAAAAGTATGACTCCAACTCTTCTCCCCCATCTATGGGTTAATTAGTAAGACTTGTATCACTAAAACCATTATTACCTAAAAAAATATTTTTCTTACAATCTAAAAATATTTTCTGGCTTTAAATAACCTGCAAAAGGTTGATAAGCCATAAAAAACGAATCAATCAAAAAAAACTTCTGTTTTACCTAATAATAATATTTTGCTATCACCATTTTGAATCCCATAACTTTTTTTATTTTTTTTTTTTATTTCTATGTTGCTTGTTTTTTTTGTGGCTAATTTCATATGCTGAATATGCATGGCACTGACCATTGCAACATGAAGAAGTTTTCAAATTTTTGATTGAGTGTTGGTTTTCCCAAATACTTCTGTGTGTTGTGTCCCTACATGACATTGATCTTCATGGCTTTTCTACAATTTCCTGTCTAACTTTTGTCTTTTTGCCATTTCCCCCATACCCTGCTCCACCACCCATTCACTTAAATTCACCAGGTAGATTGTGCATTGCTTTCCTCTGTCTCTCTTATCTTCAATCTGTCATGTGAGTATCAAATTTTCCAAGCCCTCCTTCCTCATTATGTGTTCTAGAAACCTCAACTGTCTCTTCCTAATGTTAAGTATAACTTTCCTTTTTGGCCATTGTCTCTAGAATATTGTTGTTGTTCACATGTTTAGTCCAGGGTATTATCAGCATCCTTCTGTAGAACCACATTTCTGTTTCTCTACTTCCTCTGTGAGGAGATTGTTCAGCATTCAGTGAACTCTTATTGAGGACTGATACTACATAAGAATTCTGTACACTTTTCTTTGTTTATAATGATATTTTTATTTTTATTAATATTTTGCTTAGATTTTAGAAGTAAATTAATGTTGAAAATATTGTAATGATGAATTTATGATTATTATATAACTTTCTGTTCAGAGAAGCATTTTTATCTTGATTGTTATAGTCACAATATTTTAATTGTTCTACCTTCTAATGTTCATCAAGTGTCTATTATAATCCATAAGTTTCTCTGAGAATGTAATTTTTCTTTAGTCAGATATTTGAGAGTATCTGTTGTTGTTGAAATTGTCATGTGACAAAGACTTTTTTATTTTCTCTTGACTTGTAACCAGAATGAGAAAATTTTATAAACAAAGTAGTATAACTTTAATTTTTCATTTTTATCAGTCCTATTATCTGGAGTAATCTTTATATCAAAGTAACATTGATTATTGAATGACTAGAAAGATGCATTCATGACTGAAAACACTATTATTATAAAAAAACAAAAAGTTGATGTTATATGACTAAATTCCAACTTAATATATTCTACTTGGCTTTCATAAATAATCAAGAACAGTAAAAAGACAGTATGAAATTAAAGGAGGCATTTGATTTAGATATCCATGCAAATTCCTTGACACTTATGTCATGAAATTTTGCCCTCTATTGCATGTGTATATCTTTTTCAGCATTATTAATTGTATATATCTTAACATGTATCTTATATGCATAATATGCTAAAAGAAGAAAAAAGCTTCAGGCTAGTTGCCAACCATGATTCTGTTCGCTGAGCTGACTCAAGGGATAACTGTAGCAATATAAGCATAAGCAACACATTCCAACATAAAACAGAAAAATATTTCTCACTTATAAGAGAAACTATTTAATATTTGTTCTGAATTCTGAATATTTTAATAAGGTGAGTAAATATGAGTTTCTTTATACTGACATGTCATAATGGTCGACTGTTGAAGAAAATCAAATGTTGGAAATCAGTTTGATAAAGAAAAAAAGCATGAGACCTAATGAGATTTACATCATTGGTTTATTATTTGAAATTCAGGAATGATTCTTATTTTTATGTCCCATATTCTGGTAGGCAAACACAGCAAAAAATCAATTTGTTCAATTGTCTGGATTATTTTGTCCTCATTCAGGATTATAGTAGACTAGCAGCATGGCCCGGCGTTGCCCATGCTTGATTCAAAAATAGTACGACTAATACAGCAATCGCTATCACTTGACTTAAAATATTTTTGCCCTTCCTTGCCTTTAGAGGAGTGCCCTTTGCTGTGCTGATGTTGTTACATGCCTTACTTCTTGCCTATATCACTCTGCCAACTTTTTCTAAGCTCTATAGTAAACATTAAATCTGTTACGAAAAAAGAACTAAACAAAATAACCACAATATGATCAGCTTTAAAAACTGGAAAAAACATTTTTAAGGGTTGACCGATTGTCGATTTGCATTCTGTTTGGGGGGTGCTCAGAGTTGAAACTTCACATGACTCCCAATGGCCTCTTCATAAATCCGCTCGGTTTTCGCTAAAAACCGACATGCGGTTCAGACGCAATCTGGGCGTATCGGTTTTGGGGTTTTATCAATTTTCCACGCTGTTTAGTGGTCCGTGGTCATGAAACTTCTGGACAACACTTCTAATGGTAGACTCTAAGAGGGTGTCAAATTTGGTTGAAATGCAATCATTCTTTCTGTAAGCAGAATTTTTTCGATTATCGATTTTTTCGGAACCTGATTCCGAACTCAAAAATCGGGCTCCGTCATGTCCTTATGGCAGCCAAACTTGTGTTGAAAACCGCATCGAAATCGGGTGAGAAATGCGGCCTGGGCAAGGTAACAATGCCCACGACAGACACACAGACAGACAGCATGAGAAATATAGCTAGTAGATAGATGATGTTGCATTAACACTAATACAGTACAAAAGAAGATACAGTGCTGAATACATGATGATACTGAAAATACGGTATGAAAAAGTTATGGGGAAATAGAGTAAAGTAACATTAAATTTATTTGTCTATTTAATGACATTTAAAGTCATTTTGCTAGTTGCTACAGATTACTGCATTGTTGTCAAGTGAAACAATGAATTTTCAAGTGTTTTATTTAAATTCCCTTTGATATGACAAAGTTTTTACTTTTAAAAAGATGAACACTTTTAAACTGTTATCGCTCACTACTCCAGGTTGAGTGGTGTTATTTTTATATGAAATTACGATGAAATTTCATGGTAAGAAAATCTAATAATGGTATATTTCATATACTTTCTCATCCAGTTGTCCTTTCAATGCTTTTTTAAAAAACTTCAGATGTCATGTGACAAACAACAGCTTTCTAAAATTTTATAAAATTCCATTGATGAGGAAATATGTCAGTAGATATTAAATGTTGACTGAATCTTGATATCACTGTAACAAACTGTAAAGAACTTTGGGATCAGTTTTTAATGGAGTTTTTTTTTTTTTTTTTATAAAGAAAACAAGAATAGAGTGTCATAAATATAATCCAACTTATATTTAATACTTTTTAAATTAAACCACAAATGTAATTACCAGGTTTTGAAGTGGAGCAGTTTGGCAGAGGATTTTGGAAAGTCGACTTTGGTGGTGGTAGTAGTGCTTTGCAGTAGTTTAATCCTGCATCCTTAATGCTCTCCACAAAGGCAATTAACCATCTTTACCAATTCTCAAGTTCCAAAATAACTCTGATATTTGGTTTAAGATATAATTAAAAAGGAATAACCAAATTACTCAGAGGAAAATGCAGAATTCTTTAATTTTCACTAATCCACTATT
>CAHIKZ030001122.1:67500-92500 GCA_903632075.3 Acanthosepion pharaonis | reverse complement strand
TAATTTGATATAACTCACAAAATTCCTTAAATTCTTCAGAAGTGAATTGTGTACCATTGTCACTCCAACAATACACTCTGGCACACCGAACCGCGCAAATAGTTCATGCAAAAAGTTGTGTGGTATTGGACGTAGGCTTTTTACAGCGTAGTACTTCCGCCATTTTGTAAAACTATCTACCACTATTAAGTAGTAAAAATCTTCTACTGGACCAGCAAAATCAATGTGTAATCTTGTCCATGGATGATCCGTCTTGGGCCATGGTTTGTATATACTATAGGTGGTGCCTTAGCTGCTAACGCACACCCCTTTATCGATGAACCATGTTTTCGATATCCACATCCATTCCTTTCCAATACACAAAGCTTCGCATTAAGCTTTTGTTCTATTAATACCGGGTGACCCATATGAAAGTCCCAAGTATTCTTTTCTGCAACTTTTTTGGTATTACTACTCTCTCACCATATAATAAAACTCCGTCACCTATTGAATAAATCTCCTGCACTTTTTGGTCATTTGCTACCATTTTGCTTTTTAATTTCTAAAATGAAATCATCGCTTTCAGCTTCTTTTTTAATTTCATTTAAGCGTAACGGTAGCTCTCTTACAATGTTGTTTACCATGCTTTTCACCTCATAATCTGCTCTGATATTTGCAATAATTGATTCTTCGAATCTTTCTTCTTGACTCGGTACTAGTCTTGATAGACTATCCATGAATTATCTTTTTTTGGATGATAGGTGCTTTATGTGAAAATCATAATTGAGAAGAATGGTTCCCCATCTTAACAGACGATTTGCAGTATAAACGGGTAACCCTTTCTTTGAACCAAAAATAGTGATCAGTGGTTTTATGATCCGTTTCAAGATAAAATGTCTGCCGTGGATGTACCTGTGAAATTTTTGTATGGCAAAATGATACTCAGTGCCTCTTTTTCTATCAGAGAGTAACTTCTTTCTCCTGGGAGCAAAGTTCTCAAGCGTGTGCAATTGGTTTTCTAGAACCATCTGGCATTATGTGTTGAATACACGCTCCTATCCCGTATGAACTAGCGTCACTTTGCCACTACAATATCCAGTTTTGGATTGTAATGGGTTAAAAAGAGGTCAGACGTAAGCATTTTCTTTATTTCATCAAAGGCTTTCTGACATTCTACCATCCATTCCCATGCCTTGTCTTTTTTAGCAGTTCATTCAACGGAGCTCTTAAATTGTACATTCCTTTAATGAACGCTTGATAATAATTTGCAAGCCCTAGAAAACTTTGTAGCATCACCACATTAGTGGGCGTCGGCATGTCTCTAATCGCAATGGACCTTTCCGGATCTGGACATCTGCCATTTTTTGTTGATTATGTGCCCTAAATACTTAATTTCCTCCAAACCAAATTCACACTTTGACTCTTTGACTTTAAATCCAAAGTCCTGAATCTTTTTAAATACTTGATTGAGATGCTCTCGATGTTCGTCGACCGATTCGCTCCTTACTATGATGTCGTCTAAGTAAATGCGTATGCAAAGTCTAGATCATTCAGCATGACGTCCATAGCTTGTTGAAAAAATGGCTGGTGCCACTTTAATACCAAAAGGAAGCCTGTTGTACTTGAATAACCCTCTATGCGTGTTTATCCCTAGTAACTTCGAACATTCCTCTTGACGGAATTTGGAGATAGGCATCTGATAAGTCAATTTTTGAAAATATAACTCCACCATTTAGCTTGTAAAAATCTCCTCCAGACTCGGTAACGGGTAATGGTAGTCATAATTACGAGTTCAAACCTGTCGAAAAAATCAACGCAGACTCTGACTTGGTTTGATTTCTTTTTTATGCACACAATCGGCGCAGCCCATGAATTAGATTCTACTTTCAAATAATTCCCATTTTTTTTTCCAACCTATCAAGTTCTTCGTTAATTTTCTCTACACTTGCGAAAGGCACATTACGTTTCTTTTTAAAAATTGGCATAGTATTTTCCTTTAATTCGAATTTGGCTTCAAACTTGTTACATCTTCCAAGACCAGGTGTGAAAGTTTCCGAAACTTTTTCTTTAATTCCTCATTAATGTCCTGTCTTGTTTTTGTGACTTTTTCTACTTTTCTGCAGAAAGAGTTTAACGGTTTATCCCACAATTCAATGTTTCAATAAAATCTGTACCCATCAAGTTTTCTCCATTTTTCAGAATGAAAACTTTTATTTTTTTAACTATCCCGTTCAATTTCATGGGAAGTACAACCTCGCCTTCAATTTAATTTCCTTTCCAGTCACTGTTCGAGCGCGTTCGTTGACTTCATTATTGTAGGCCTTTTAAAATTTTCCATGTTTTATAGTTCATTATTGTTAAATCTGAACCCAATCGAGTTGAAATTTGATATTCTTTTTAAATATTTCAGTTGTAACATACTTCCTCAAATCTCTATCTGATTTGATATTTGAATTTGTTTGTCTAATTCGGGTATTGACTTTTTTTCGTTTTACAACACGACCCTTTGTGACCATTCTTGTGGCACCGCACAAACATTTTATTTCTATATGGGCAATTTACCTCCCAGTGTCTTCCGTTGCACCGTCTACAATTAAATGGCGGAACCATTTTTTTTTCCTCCTCATTCTTTTCATTTAATTTTTCTTGTCTATTTTTAAAATACGCTTGAATTTTTAATCCAATTTTTTTTCTGATGGGTAATTTGACTGTTTCTTCACTTTTTAATATAAGCAATACCAGCTTCTTCAATTTTTTTGAGACTCTTTCTTTAAACTTACGGCCCGGCTGACACTCCTCTGCTAACTTTTGCAGGATAAGGTTTTGTTCAAATTCGAGTTTAGACAAAACTCTCGTCTTATTTCGGCACTCTTACTGGATACCAGTCCTTGAGCAAAAATTAAACACTTGAATTCTTCAACTGTAATCTCTGCCAATCTGAAATTGTCACAATGTCTATTCACTATAGATGCATAAGTTAAGTAATCCTGATCGTCAGTTTAAGCGACATTCATGCATAACCATCGCTTATGCCAAAGCGACATATTTGCTCAAACAACTCCTTTAGCAATTTCACTGTTTCCGAGAATTCCAATTCATTTGTTCTTCTCGGTAGAATAAAATCTACAAATTTGCTATGTTCTGCTGTACCTAGCTTTCTTAGTAATAGACTGACTTTTCTTGAATTCGACCAGTTTTCACAGTCTGTGTGGAAAATATCTTCATATCGTTTAAAGTGCCTTCAAATGTTTTTCCTTCGTCTGGCACATAGTTGAAAGTTTCCAACGAATTAAATATGATGTTATTAGAATATGAAGAGTTACTTTCATTTGCCTGAGTGTTGTTTAATTTCTCCAATGTTAACTTTTTGAATTTCCAAAACCTTGACATACATTTCTTCCTGTTCCCTTTGACGTTGCTGACTCAACTCCTCTTGCCTTTCTTGATAATTCTGCTGTGCTAATTGCTGTTCTCTTAATAAGCAAACTGTTCACTTTTGTTGTTGCAGACTCAACTGCTGGGATTTGACTAACTCAGCTTGACTCAACTGCTGGGCTTTAAACAATTCAGCTATGACTTTGGATAATTCCTCCATCTTTAGCTGATAGTGTTCATGCAACAAAGAATATACTTTTAAATTGTGTATCCACGAATATACTATAAGCAGACAAAAAAATCGAAACAACTTTACGCCTTTTTTAATTTTATGTCTTGCTTTATAAAAGATTGTTGAGCAACCAAACAAAAAAAAAAATAAACAAATTTTTTTTTTTTTACAAGTTCGCTTACTTTCAAAGTCGACACGTTGTATTTGTGCTCCTTTTAATTCCATGCATGTTTTTTTAGTCGGCCAGCTTTTTTTTTTTTTTTTTTTTTTTCGCGTTATTTGTTTTACATACCATCCAGATTTTTCTGAATGAACATTCTTTTATGCTTAGTCGTCCTTTAACTAGTTTTAACTGTCCAGACTTCAGAATACTTTTCCGTTCCATTAGATGTTCGACTTTTAGTTAATGATTTTTTTTTTTTTCTTCAGCCTGGATTCTTCCACTTGTCCCAATTGTTGAAGGCTATCAATTATTAATTCTTTTTTTTCCGTAACATAAAGTTCTTTTATACCTCGTCGCCATTGTTGAAACTTGGATAAGCATGGAATAATAATAATAATACAACACAAAATGTACATAAACAAAATGTATTGAAACAAGGAAAAAGGTACACAATATTTACAGTTAGTTTGGTATATTCTTGAAGACTGTTCTAGTGGGTTATTCATCATTCAGGCAGAGTCTCTTGATTCGATCTTCTTACTCCCCGTCTTCCCAGTACCAACCCATATTTATATGAATTGATTACTCCCTTATGTAAATTAGAGTGTATCGTTACCACAACAATATACATAGAAATATATATATATATACATACATATATACATACATATGAAATATATATATATATATATATATATACATACATATACATACAAATATATATATATATACATATATATATACATACATATACATAAATATATATATATATATATAAATATACATTCCTATATATATACATACATATAGATACAAATATATATCGGGATATATATATTCATACATATAGGTATATACATACATATACATAAAAATCTTTGCTATATAAGTATGAGCTGCTATTTGATATTTGTATATTATACATACATACAAACAGTCTATATAAATATACATACAGAGACTCGACATAACAGAGGTATGGTTATATATAAGGATGCTAATACATACATATACATACACAAATGAGCAATATATATATATATATAGATATATATATATATAAAAATGCATGCATATTAATGTATATATAATTATAAATATAAAAGTGAACATTGAAATCAACACTTAGAAGCAACTGGCTGTTTGATGCTTGTTGCAATCGTCAGACTGCAAGTGTTGATTTTTTTTTTTGCAATATTGCACCATTCTTGGTAGATTTTATATTTTCACAATGTGGGATTGTCAGAGACAAAGGTCATGCATAGACAAAAAATACCAATGAATTTGGATAGATTAAGAAAAAAAAAACATTTTCTCAGAAATTTTGATATTACCTGCATCTCTTGTTTCATGCACATGTGTAGATGTGGCAACATCAATGAAACCCAGTCCAATGAAATCCTAACAGATCAAACGGGTCAGAAAATCACTTTCTAGTTTGTACTATTTTTCTAAATGCTGTTTGTTGATATATAAAATTATACAAAAATTACATATTTGTCATATATATATATATATATATATATATATATATATATATATATATATATATATATATACATATATATATAACATGCATAATACATTCATATATATGAATATATATACATATATATATACACACATATATATATACATGCATACATACATATACATACATATATATATATACATACATATATATATATATTTTATACATACATATATATACATACATATGTATATATACATAAATACATATATATATATATATATACATATAGATGTATATATACATAAATACATATATATATATACATACATATATATATATACAAAATATATATATATATATATACATAGAGATATATATCTACATAAATATATATATATACAAACATACAGATGTATATATTCACAAACATGTATATTTAGATACATATATATATATACATATATATACATACATATATACATATATACATACATACATATATATACATACATGCATATATATATATATATATATATATATATATATATATATATATATATATATATATGCATATATATAAATATTGATTGTTGCTGTCTGTGTCAGACTTATTGTATGGCCACCTGTGGACATGTTGATGATTCTCCAGTTCTGCCTACAAGATATTTTTATATCTTGTAGTAGAAAACAGCAGTCATGAACATTGATATTATTTGAGACAAAAAAGGCATGGATTTGGCTTTACTGTGAGTTTTCATGTGACACTTGAGACCACCAGTTTATCAGCATACTCTAGAGCAATGTGAGCATGGAAAGTTCCCATACTGGGACTCAATGCACAGCATGGGAGCGACAAGCGTAGCTGGATTGCTTTCATGCGATTTCATCTGATTAACCAGGCCTGCCTTTGACAGCAGTGTCCGGTCACACTCCTCACAGACCCACACATCTCCACAATTGGCTGGCAGAGGTTCCTGTTTTCTGCATGCTCCCTTGAGCTTTGCCCAGTCTCTCTGGCTTCTTTAAAAAGTTCAGCACCCTTGAAAATCTCCACTGGCTTTGATTAGATGCAAGTGACTACCAATCAACAGGAATACCAAAATACGCCAAGCCCTTCTTGACACTATCTCAAAACTGTTTTTTTAGCTTGTTCTGTGGTCTCTTGCCAGAAAGAATCTTACCATAAAACATCTGTTTTGGAAGTCTGGAATCATCACCAAACAAGATGTCATTTATACGTATTTTGTTCCTAATCACAATTGCAGCAATGGTGACTGTTTTGCCTTTGGTCAAGACAATTGTATGTACATATATATATATATATATATATATATATATATATATATATATATATATACATATATAATATACATATTTATATAAATACATCATAAATAAATAATTCATACAAAATAATTATTACATAAAGTTTATGTGATTTTACAAATACTAACAAGACTTAATGATATATATACCTCACTATCAATTCCTTGAATAATAAGATCCTTATATTTGATATATTGTCAGATGGAAATATATATATCAAGTACTTTCAACAATTTCAAACTGTCATCTTCATGGTGCAATATTGATTCGACATACATAAAAATTACGTGCATAAATATAAATATTTTCTACATGTCCCTTATATTTTAAAATATACATATATATATATATATAAACGCAATGATGCATAATCTATACATATACATTTTTATATATCTACCATCGTACATTTATATATATATAATCAATTAACTGCATATATTATAAAAATTCTTCCATATATAACCATATTCAACAAATGCTAGGAATACTATATAACATATATACAAACATAGTAAATTATATATAAACACTCATATATATACCGCACATGCATAAAAAAATATAACAGGAAAAACATATATAATATAGTTCAACCCATATACAACAAAAATATAAAATATAATGTATAAAAATATTCATATAAACTCATAAATAAACACTCACCCCATCAATATACTCATTCATAAAATATTCAACATATAACAATCACCCATATATATATAACTGCAGAATAAAAACATATGTCCCTTAAATATACAATTGCTTGCAGAACAATAAATATCCCATGCCACTGTAAAATCAGTATATAACAAAAAAAAAAAAAACATATATAAAACAAGGGGCCCTATATATATAAAAAAATGCATATACATATACATCCATTATAATATATAAATACGTGGACAGAAAATATATATAATATTATCTGGAATAATTACAAATAAAAAAACAAATATACCAAAAAAATATCATAGAAAATATGGAAAATAACATCATATATATATAATCAATATAAAAAAATATATACTCTGCCTTGAGGAAAAATAGCTATAATTACCTTCCCAGACTGAAACAAACTATGAAATAAACGATCGGAACTCATCTCAAAATGCAGACATGAAAATAAATTTTTACTATGTACTCAAAAATTGAAAACAAACAAGAATGAAAATAAAATAAAACAATTAAAATAAACCTAACAAATAAATAAGTATATAAAGTAAGTAAATAATAAACAAATTAACAAATCACACCCACCAAAATAACCATTAGAATAATACAATAGACTACCCAAAATCTCATCACTCCATCCCCTGCATAGAACCTCCTACCACAGGAAAAACACAACATCAACAAGTTTGACTGGGACAGTTCCGTCATTTCCCCTCCGATTTTTGGGTCTTTAATGCTCCCCCAAGAATCTGCTTCTGAGGTCTCATCCTGGGTTAAAGCTGGAATCAACGCTTTCATCCCATCAAGGAAATATAGGGTCAAGTCGCGCTCCTCCCCTTGGTTCTCCCGCTGCTTGCTCAGCCACCATCGCCCATAGGAACCACTACTTCCACCTATTCTGTAGCGACATGTCTGACTGCAATAGACGTCTCTTTGCCTCCGCCTGTAATGAATGTAAGCATGTCCTAAATGATGCTAAGTCACTATTTGCGGCTCGAATGAAGGAGCATATTGCATCTGTAAATTTGGCTCCAAAATTATTGGCGTCTCTGCAAGAGTGTATTGAACAATTGCAATCCCTCTATACCTCCTTTATTCAACCAGTTCGAAGTCTTGACCTCCTCTACCGACAAGGGCTGAATGCTTTGCTCAGAAATTTTCATCCAACTCGACGCTCGACTCTTCCGGTGTACCCATACCCGACTTCCCTCTTAGAACTGAGGCCATATTGAGTGGGTTAAACATAACCCTAACTTTGGTACTGGGCGTTATCTCCAATTTAGATCCCAACAAGGCGAGTGGTGGAGATGAGATACCAGCCATTGTCTTAAAGAAATGCGTGCCTGAACTAGCGCCCGCCCTTTCGAAACTATACAACTACTGCCTCAAGGAATCTTGTTTTCCTGATTGCTGGAAGTCCTCTTCGATCGTTCCTGTCTTCAAGAACTCCGGCGACCCCTCTGACCCTTCCAACTACCGTCCTATCAGTCTCCTTCCCTTCTTCGGCAAAATCTTTGAAGCTCTAATCAATACCGGGTGGTTAACCACATCACATCCCATAATCTTCTCTCAGACAAGCAATATGGTTTCCGCTTTGCCAGATCTACAGCTGATGTGCTCACAGCCATCACTGAAACAGTCTACCGAACTCTCCAAAATAACGAGGAAGCCCGAGCCGTGGCACTAGATATCTCCAAAGCATATGATAGGGTTTGGCATGCCAGCCTTCTCCATGGAATCCAGGGTTATGGCATTACGGGTCGATTATATAACCTAATACAATCATTCCTGTCAAACCGTGAATTGAAGGTTGTTCTCAACAGATTCTCCTCCAGTTCCTATCCCACGAACGCAGGTGTTCCTCAAGGCTCCATCCTAGGCCCCACTCTATTCCTTATCTACATAAATGATCTTCCTGATGCCATAAATTCTCAAGTTGGCATCTACGCGGATGACACCCACAATTTATTCCTGCCTCAAAAACAAATCTAGTCTCACTGACAAAACTCACCTTGCCGTGCGTCTCGAAAAGGACCTCCAATCGATTGTGAACTGGGGCATGAATTGGCTGGTCAACTTCAACGCTTCAAGACAAAACTGCTCTCTATTAATCACCACAGAGAGCCTTTCCTTCCTCCATTAGAACGTCTGATGCTCAACTTCCGAGAGCAACTCTCTGCAGCTGCTTCTCGGTCTCACGTTGACCTGAGATGGAATAAATATATCGAGTCAATTGCCTCGTCCACTGCGAGAAAGTTGGCTCCCTGCCTGTTTTTTTTTTTTTTTCTCCCCTGAGTCGATCCTCCAGATATACAAATCCACAATTCGCCCTTGCATGGAGTATTGCTGCCATATATGGTCTGGCGCCCCTTCTGTTTCCTCGGGGTTCTTGATAGGCTCCAGAAGCGGATATGCAATATGGTTGGCCCTGCCCTGGCGTCTCGTCTACAGTCACTTTCTCACAGACGCACTGTTGCCTCCCTCTGTCTGTTCTACAAATACTTTCATGGCAATTGCTTCAAGGAGCTGCATTCGCTGGTTCCCAGACTTCATGAGTTCAAGCGCCCTACGAGGCTGGCATCCCGCTCTCACCCCTTCACTGTCGAAACTCCTAAATGTAGCCGTCTCTTCTACTCTAATAGCTTCATGTCTCGCACCTCTTGCCTGTGGAACTCTCTTCCCTTCTCCTGTTTCCCTGTGAGTTATAATCTCCAGCTATTCAAGTGTAATGTCAATCGACATCTCCAGTTTCCCTAATCTATCTACTACCCTCATCCTATCTTCTATCACTCCTATCTGATCTTCCTATTTTCTGTAACCCCTACCCTAGTGGCCCTAGTGGCTTCCCATATATACATTGCTTATATATATATAAATGCTTTATAAAAAAAAATACACATATATATATATATATATATATATATATATATATATATATATATACACACAAACATATATATATATATATATATATATATATATATATATATATATCGGAGCCACTACTCAATTGACATGTTACTGTGATTGTCAGATAACCAGAATGTCTGATGATTATGGTAGTGTGAAACTTGAATAGTTGTTCAAACTTTATCTCTTTCTTCTTGTGTGTCATGGTGCAGAATCTTGCTGCCAGACATAGGGTCTTCAAGCAGCCACATAGTAAATAAATTATATAGTAAATAAAATATAAAATGAAATGCCCAAAATCCTATATCCTGTGAAACTTAAATTTGAGAGATAAGTTATATATATGACAAAAATATATTTTTAATCTATGCTATATTCACGGCTAAAAGTGCTCAATATCAAAGAAAGAGCATATGTAAATATAAAAGTGGACAGTGAGGTCAACACCAAATGGTGACAGCCTGTTTCATGCTTGAGTGCAATCTTCAGGCCATGGTCATTGTCTGAAACTTGCATTCTAACATGAAACATGACACCACTTGGTGTGGACCTCAGCATTCACATATATATATATATGTATGAGTTTGGATCAAATATGGAGCAGAATCCAACAGAATGCTAAGATAAAAGAAGTGTTACATATGCTCTTTATATTATCATATATATATATATATATATATATATATATATATTTAAAGATATGTTTAGTGGTACAAAACTTTATATGCCATGAATAGACAAAAATTAATTTTATTATTGCCACTCATGATGATAATAAAAAGTAAAACTGAAAAATGGGCTAGCTAACCAGTTTTGAACCTTGCTCAACAGCGCTAAATCAAGGTTAATAAACTGAATTATCTAAAAAAAAAAAAAAAGGACAAAGTGTATTTTTTTTTAGATAATTCACTTTATTAACCTCAATTTAGTACTTGTTGAGCAAAGTTTGAAACCGGTTAGCTAGCCCGTTTTTCAGTTTTACTTTTTATTATCATCATGAGTGGCAATAATAAAATTAATTTTTGTCTATTCATTCATATATATATATATTATATATATATATATGTGTGTGTGTGTGTGTGTATATATATATATATATATATATATATATATATATGTGTGTGTGTGCATATATATATATATATATATATATGTGTGTGTGTGTGTATATATATATATATATATATATCCACTAGAATAGGATTTTTATTTTATTTTCTTATTTTTCATACTACTGATCAAATTATGTAACTGTCATCAATATTTTAATATCAATTTCCTATCTGGCATGAACTTTTGATGGCTTAGGTAAACTATTATCAATGTAACATTAAAACATTTTGATCAAATTGTGAAATAGAAGTTGATATATTTCTATCAAGGATTCCATGAGAATAGTGTTCAAGTCTTATTGGCTATTGATAGGGAGTTCATTCATGTAAAGGTATTTTATGTATATTGCCATGTATGAATGAAAAATCTAACTTAACGGATTAAGATTATAGACAGCACTTGTAAGAGAATCTAAAGTTCTAAAGTTACATTAATGCTGATATGGTTTATGGAAAATAGCATAAACAATGCAAAAGGCAAAAAAAAATTCTGGTGAAGTTAGAATTTTCCAATATCAAAGAATCTTAACCTGATTACTCTTTTGAAACACAATGTCTGTCATTCTTAGTGAATATTTGTGAAGGTCTTCGACAAGAGAATTTCAGAAAAAAATAAGAAAAATAATATAATTAATAAGTCATACAGAAGGGGAAAGAGAAGATTAAGAAAATGAAGAAAAAAAAATTTAGCCATAAATCTAATTTTCAATATTGAATTAGAGGATTTTCAGTTTTGTTCTTTTTCCATTTCAACTGATAATTATATAAAATCATTTCAAAATAAAGAGAGACATACATACACAGATTTATATAACTGTAAGCACACACACACACACAGACATATACATTATTAAAGAAAGACCAAAACTGCTAGTGGAACTAACAGACAAGTTGCCAAAAGACCTAAATACCCCCAATCAAGAGAAAATCTTGAACAAAGACAACATTAAGAAAAAAACTAAAGGCAAATACCTACCTACTCAGTAAAGTGCTCAATGCTTAGATTATCTAGACAGAGTGAAAAACACGTGACAATGTTAATTCCAATGAAATGATAGCTTTAGTCATAACTTGACAGTCATGCTCACGCAATATTTAGCTGAAGATCCTTTAAGATATATGGTGCAATGGACAAATTGACACCTAAATTATGCAAAAATGAATACAATACTGACATCTCATTTTGACAGATACATTTACCAAAATTACATAAAAATATCTTGAAATACTAAAGAGTAAATTTATTCAAGAAAATTGCTATTGGATTCAACCATGGCCTCAAGATGACTTCGGAATCTCTTGCATCTCTTCTGGACAGTCTCCTTGTTTAAGTTGGTGAATACTGCCATAATCCTTGCCTTCAGTTCATCTTTGGAGTTACAAAGAGGTTTGTTGGTCTCTCGCTTAACTGTGGCCCACACATAATAATCAAGGGTGCTGCAATCTGGGGAGTTAGGTGGCCAGATATAAGGGGTGATGTCTTGTTTCCAGATATAGGGACTTCAAGCAACCACACTCTTGACCCAGGGAAGGCACTTGATGTAGGCCTCTGTGTTGGAGTCTGAGGCCTTGTGGGAAGATGACTGGAGGCACAAAGTCGCCATCATTAGTGATCACTCCAAATACCTTTGCAATCACCATTAGACTCATCCAGCTCTTTCCAAATCCTCAGTATCGTCCTTAGATTGACACCCAAACACACTGAAATGTTCATATTGGAACTTCCAGGCTTAATGCTAAGCAGTACAGTATGTTATTTCCAAATTTCTGGCAGAATGAATTGGATCATGGTCCTTGTATTCTTACAGATAGTGCCCAACTGACCCTACTATATTGTGCAGTTGATACTTTCTAAAACAAACAACTTGCATGTGAAAAATTTAAAATATAAAATGGTGACTATTTACTCATCAAACTCTACACATGGGTGTGTGTTTGTGTGTGTCCTTTTTTGTTTTTACAAATGAAGAAAGTTACCATATTACAAGTATGGTAACACTTATATTGGAATGGTAAGGTAAATATATCTCCACTAACCATTCCAATATTATTATATCCAGAACAATTTATCAACATCACTTGGTTAATACCAATGTTATTATCAAATCATTGAGTTGCATAATATAATTTGACAATGTGTTCATCTCTTTTACAATAATTAAGTTTTAATCAAGTTTTGATACCCTATGCAGAAAACAAAATGGCTACCCACAGTATATTTGTGCACATACTTACTAAACTTAACCTAGTTTAGCACAAGGCATCATTAATGAGACTCTGATTAAGGACCAAAGTCTCTCTCTCTCTCTATATATATATATATATATATATATATATAAGTAAAAACACTTTATCTACATATTTACAGAACTTGAATATGACAGTAGTTTGTTCAAGTAGTGAACTAAATGCATATTAGCAAATATGGAAATGGGAAGTGAATTATGGTCTTACTTAATAGTTGATTTGGTCATATATTGTATCAATGACATGGCTAGGTCATGAATGGCAAATAAAATAAAGGTCTAGAATAGACATAGTTGTTCTGAAGAATTGGCTCCAATTACATAGGCAACTTACAATTTTGTACCCTTGGCCAGACTACGTGATACATTTCTTACCCTTTGACATGTGCATAAATTATAGCTAATTCAAGGGCAAATAATTAAGTTCTGTAATGCTACAATTATATGGTAAATATACCATGTGAATTTCAATTTATAATACCTATTCTTATTAAAAATATTTACAATAATTTATTTGATGGTGTGAGATTTTATTATGCAACTTGAGGGCTGTTCATCATATTGAAAATAAAAATATGTAATAGTATATTTGCTGCTATATATTTTTTTAATTTCACATATATAAGGATTGTCATGAGTTGTAAGCAAAAGAGAAACAGTATATTATTTAAGTTATTGATAAGAACAAAACATTAGAAATTGTAAAACATTTGAATAGATATCAGAAAAGATAAAAAGAAAATTGAAAATGTTGAGAAGATAAGAAATGTGTTTGTTGCTATTATCACAACATTTTGGTCATTGTTTCTTCCAGCCTTCTGTGATCTAAGTAATGTTCAAAAAACTTCATACTGAACTCTTTATTCAATCTATGGGGGTAGATTGTTTTTATTTTGCTGCTTATCTCTAGGACTAACAATAAATGAACAATTAACAAAAGATATCCTGTGATATGGACAGTCTAACAAGAGCAGTCTACCCCCATTGATTGAATAAAGTGTTCAGTCCAAAATTTCCTGAAGATTACTTGGATCAACAAATAACTGAAGAAGGCTGAAGGGCAAAATATGTGGCTGAAACATCATCCTAAGTAAAATTGAGGCATAAGTCCAACTGTAATGATAATAATTTGTAAATTAGTTTACAACTTGAACAAAACTTGGCAATGAAGACACTACTTGAATATGTTTTGAGGACAAATTGGCTAAAATATTTTAAAAAAGCAACAAAGGTAATTAATGAAAAAAATAATTGAATATTAACAATGACATATTCATTGATTCTGTTTGTATGCATATCTTTTAGTGTTCATAAATTTATTAGTTATCTTGTATAATAATATTCCATTACATAGATCAGGAATAATTTATCTTTTGTTTTTTTTTCCAGAGGTGGGGTGTAATGTAATAGCTTCTATACATGATTATTCATAAGTGGGACTAAAAGGTGTCTTACACTATTAGTCTTTTATATTGAAAAATCATAGGCTAATACTTATGTAGTTGAATCATTAAGTCTGTAGCGTAATCATGAAAAAAGCATTTATTTTGCACAACAAAGGTTTATTTTCAACATAATCTCCTTCTTTGTCGATGCACTTTATTCAATGATGAAGATATAGATATAAAAATAAGGTCACAGGTTAATGATGAAGAAGGCATTTATTTTTAAACAATGAAGATTATTTTTCAATATAAATCTCTTTCCTTGTTAATATTCTTCATTCAATGCATCTACATTAATTACATTATACAGTGAAAGTTTCAGGTCAAAATTCAGTTTATATGTCTGGTTATAGATTTACAGAGGCAACTCGTATTTGTCATTGTTTTCATGTAATAGTGTTTGATATATACAAAGTTCTTTTCAAGGTGAATTCTTAAAAATGCTGATAGCATGTCTTACTGACTTCAGACATCAGGATATGTTTTTAACCTCCCTTTTATTTGTACTGCAACAATAATAATATTTAAATATTGTCTGTTATTATTTTGCCTTTAAAAAGGTTAAAAAATTTCTTTTTTTGATTACAAAAATAAAAAAAAAATGTTCATTGGCAGAATTGAGACTCAACACAGCAAAAATGGAACCAATGTTTAAATGAAGATGTAAACATGCCAAATTTGGTTGAAAGTGCCAGAAGCCAACGTCAATGATTCTGTTTGGATTCAATTAGTAGACAAAGCCAAGAACATTAAAGTTTTTCCAACCAATCAAAAGTTGTGTTACAAGAATGTCTACTTGGCCCAGGTGCAGCATCTTTCATTAAACGCCTCATGTCTGGCAAGTGAATATCAAAGACCTTAAGCATAAAGCTGAGAAAAGAAAAGGAACAAAAAAAAAAGAGGAAAAAAACATGGAGAAGTTAGTAAATAACTTTGGAGTTATTTTGTTTGACTTTGTTAATCCAGACAGACTTTTTTTGAGGGTGGTAAGTGTAGTCAGCACCCACACTGTGTTTGTGTGTGGGGGTTTCTTTAGGGGCGATGACTGAAGGCAAAAAGGTATAAAGTTCTCTTCTAAGTGCTAGATTTGTTATTAGAAACTAACCAGAAGAAGGAAAATGCTATTTTAAATCACAATAAAACAAAAGCCCCTTTTCTCAGGCAATTAGTCTCATAATTAAATGAAACAGAATGGTGAGATTTGAATTCTCAGTATGTTTCTACTCATTAGAAGTTGTGTGATTTGAAATGCAACTAGTTTATTGTTGTCTCTACATAATTAAATACATGTGTTGAATGAAATGTGTCTTTTATTTGCAGATTTTAGTCATATAAAAGAAGGAGAAACCAACAGTGATGAAAGGTGCACCGTTGACATGGTATAATCAAACCAAAGAGGATATGCTTTCAGAGCTGACAATGCTGGGATTTAAGGTAAAAAAAAAGAACCACACTCTAAATATCACTTTTATTTATTATTCATTGAACAGAATAAAGTAGAGTTTCCCTTTTGTTGCAGGACTAGATGCATAAGGATGTTTAAGACTCCTGAATTATCTTTCTTGCAAACAATATTTATGGATTTCATATGAGCCAAGGTAAATTATCAATACAAGGTGTAATGAAATGGATAACATTAACAGCAGTTTGATAGAACATTTTAAGATTTTAGTAGGTGATGAAAAGACATGGATTCTAAACAAATAATCATGAAATAAAACATTTACAGAATTATTAGAGTTTTGTTGGCATTGTGATACAGGAAAGAAAGGAATGTTTTCTTTTTTGAATTTCTGGAGTTATTATTTACACTATAGTCCTTATTCTTCTAGCATATCCATTTTTGCTTAAATTTTTTTTTTGTTTAAATTGTGAATGGGACAATGGAAATACAGTTTAGTAGATCATTTTACTAAACTTATTCAGAAGCTAAACATACTAACATAATCAAATTAATGCAAATGATTTTCAGTTTTTGATTTGATTATTTTAACTAAGTCTATTATTTTCAATGTCATATTTGCAACTAATGTCTTATTTTGATCACCATCAATCTAAAATGGTCTACTCAATTGTGAAGTATTGTTCAATAAGAAATATCCACTATAAAACTTGCAATCCACTTTTGACACATCATTTGAATCATATTTGAGAACTATCAAATTCAAATCATCTTCTCAGCCATAGAGCATCGTTCTACATAAACTGTTCAAATCTGAGGGTGGTGGTGTTTGAGCTGCATTTTTACTTGAATTGAATAACACATTTACCATTTGTCCACCATTTTCTATCATCTTTGGACCAGTGAAAACTACTTTTGACATGTTTGATCATTCACATTGCTTTTTCTATCAACTGCAAAAATCTGTGTTGTATTTGAATCATATTTCATTGCTATCAACTTCAACTGATCTTCACAACCATAGGACATCATACAGAGAGAAATCTCCAGCATAATAAAACTTTGCAAACCACATTTGACACATTTGATCATTCATATTGCCTTCTCCATTGTTAAAATGAATAAAAAAAAGACATCAATTTTGACAAAAAATGTCCTTTTTGCCCAAACCAATACTAAATTTAAATCCCAAATTTTCATTCTTTAAATTCTGTTAACAAAATTATGGAAGTAATTTGCTTAGATGATGTTCATCTGGGATTTTTATTTATTTATTAGTATATCAACTAAATGCAGAACCTTTTTAATTCAATCGACCTGAACATTCTGGCTTCATAAAATATACCTTAAACAAAGTAGATTAAATTATTTAAATTAATAGTAAAGTTTTTTTCCAAGCAATGTACAAGAAAATATTACAGAATAACACAATATTGGGAAATATTATAAAATTCATTGAGGAAAAATTTAGAATTAATACTTATTTGCTCACCCACCTCTCTTTGAGGTTTTATGATAGCCTTAATTATTTCAGATGTGGACTTCATTAACTTAAAACAATATTCTTTATCAAAGTGGTTCCAATCTTCCCAAATAGCAGTTAATAGACCTTCTTTGGTGGATCAAACATTCTCATGAACCATTTTTAAAAAATTTCCATCATAAATTTTCAGTTTGATTCTGATCCGGACTATTTGCTGATCATGTGATTGATTTTTATTTGCCTTTCCTGAAGAAATGCTTTAATCCCAATTGCTAGGTGACAAGATGGATTATTGTCCTGAAAAAAATAACTGCATCATCACCAAATTGATTTTCTATTAATGGAATGGGAGAATTATCCATGACTTCAATGTACCTCTGTGTGCATTGATTGCTGAGGTAATGATTGCCATCTTCTCTGGTCTTTGACAGGCAACATGATTAGCATGAATATGAATGACTTGGGAAATTTAATTGTTTTCTTCAGGTAGTCATCTTTATATATTTCTTCCAGCATCATCACCTTGGTAAATGCAGATTCTGGATTCTTCACTGAATTTCCCTGTTATCCAATCATCTCTCACATCATACATGACCATGTGAGAGAAAGAATCACATTACAAATTTATGACTTGCGTCTGCTATTCTGCAACCATTATCGTCGTATAATAAACTTCTATGTAGACAAAATAGGATGTTATATTTGACGTGGACATCTCTGTTGTAATGTCCATATAATGACTCTGATGATGGCTCATATGAGCTGATAGCTTAGATTGACAACCAAATCTTGGACAGTTTTTGTGTTTATTTTCTCTTGAAAATAAAGCTTGAAAAGGCTAATGACAAAACATTATAGACATTCATTGTCTGTTATATTTATTTATGTTTGAACAACAATCGACTACCCCTATACATTATATATATATATATATATATATATATAGTCATTTACTATGTTATGTGGAGGTCATAAAATGTCTTCAGAAAAAGTATACTATCACTCTGGATTTGTGGGTAAAATTAAGAAAAAGTAATTAATTCACCAATTGTGTGTGAAATAGTTCTGTTCTTATACACTGAGCACTAATTTGTGTACATCAGTAGAGAATTTTGACTGATAATAATTTTTACCAGAAAATTGATAAGATTACAGAATATATCAAAATTTATTCATTAACTAAGTTAACTGGTTAGAAGAAATCACTTCTGTGATAATTAATCAGAATTCAATTGCCATTAAACCTGTGTTCAATCACTTTGTTTTTAAGAGCATTAATATTTTTCTCACTCTTATATATAGCTACAGGTGGACAGGCTTGTTAAAAAATGACATGGATAAGTAGTTAACTGTGAAAACACATTTTTATAAATTATCTGATTGGATTAAAAACCTGGCTAGATGAAATTATAAGGCTTTTTCATTTTATATAGAATGTACTTATTTTTGGAACTATGTTTTAATTGTTAGAAATTACTATTATTTTTGTCTTATATAGAAGCCCTGTACTATTCATTAGAAATTAATCAATGGACTTTGTGCATTCTTTTTTTTTCTGTTCTGATGAAATAGAAATAAAATGGTCACTTATAGGTAACATTATGTTGAGGCATTTGAAATTTTTAGGTCACATAATAATGAAAAATGATAATCATATTGAAGGCAAGAGGGAGAGAGGAAAATAATGCATAACCTACCTAACAAGATTGTATAAATCGATGGCAAAACAGTCTTTAGAAGAGATAACAAAAAGATACAAATAACAGGATATTGTGGGGAGCCATGATCACCAACGTCCTGAATCGACAGGACACATAGGAGAAGAAGACTGTAACAACTAGTGTTTGTAACATAATATTTATATATTTGCCTACATTACTAATTTATATTTTTGATAAAAATTAAAAGTAGTCTGATTTGAATATGAATTTTATTTAAATGCCTTCTAAAATTTTTTAGTAAAAAAAATTATTGTAGTAAATTTTCTCAAACTGTAAAAGAAGTTCTGGAAAGTCATTTTAAAAATTGCATAAATTATAAATTAAAGAGCTTAGTGTTGTTTAAATTCTTTTTATGTCCAGGGATGAGCAATGGTTGTTATAAATAATTCTCTAAGATAATAACCATTAGCATTTATAGATAGTGAGGCTTACACAAATTGTATACAGATATGCCAAAATATGGCTAACTCCAAAAGCTGAGAAATCTGAAAGAGGTGTGTGCATAAAAGAAATATTGACTTGGATGTGTTCATGTTAATAAATGCACTCATAAAGAACTTACTATTTGAGCCAGACTAGGTGTAAGGAAGTTGATTAGTGGGTGATTATTGGTAAGCAAAGATTTAAACCTTGAAAAGAACTTCAGGAGAACATCTTGGTTTTAAATTCTCCCTCTTTTCAGTCAGTTACAGAAATGAATTGTGAATATAAATGATAGGCTTCTGGAAAGGAGTGCCCAAATACACAAAGCTTTGCCTGCGAGATTACAATAAAGCAATACAGCCATTCATTGACATAAATAGCAGAAGAGAAAGAGAACAAACTAATAAGTTTCCCCTCCTCAACTTCTAGAAACCTTTTCCAATTCCAATGTCTTGCCAAATTCGGTATTTCTTTGCCAAATAGAGTGGGTGGGCATAAAGAAAGAGGTAATAATACTTTCCTGTCTATGGGTGATCAAATCTTAAAAACCTTTCTCATCCCATATTAGACTATTCTGCCAAATTTGGTATCATTATATTAAATAGTAAATGCATGGACAAAAGAGGAGTGAAAGTTAACTCGGATAAACAACTCACACAATTGTTTGGGGTTGCGGACGGACGTAAAAATTACTCTTCTGAAGATGAATTATCTTCACAGATTTTTTATCATTTTTTATGTCAAATAAGATAAGAATAAATGAAAGACAGACTCTAAAAATAAGCTTAAATGACAAATGGATGTTAAACCTAGCATGAATGATTGACGGGCTAAATGACAAGCATGAATGACAGATGGACATTGTATACTTTTACAATGTTTCTCCCAATGTTAATAATTAAAAATGACTTCACATTATTTAAATATCCTATTAGACATACAAAATTTAATGAATGCTATAAAGACATACATATAAAAAGACAAGAGGAAACTTGAAAAGAGAAAAGAAAAAAAAATCTATCAATTTTTTTTCTATATTGCCATTTTCTCTGGTTACACTTTTTTTTCACAACAATGTAACAAAATCTTTTAAAGGCTTGAATCTCATAACTGAATTCAAAATACATGGCCAAATCAGCATAATCACTTCTTCTTCTTTAAATTAGTAATTTTATTTGTTATTCTTAGTTCTTTTCTAATATTATCCATTTTCTGGTGTTGCTTTGTAATTTGTATTTCTAAAACAAATAATAGCACAAGTCTAAATATTGAAAATAGTCTGCTGGTAGAAAAAAAGAGTGTCATGTCAATTGAATATAGATGGAGATGTTGAAAAATTTATATTTATTTATATTCTTTGGATCAGTAGCCCTTGAAACATCAGCAAATGTAAACAGATGAATAGCTTTTGGCATCATTAACATTTGGTAAACTAAAAGAGAAAATATAAAACAGAAAAGATGTCTAATATCATCAAAGTCAGATTATTCTATGCATGAATTATTCCTATTGTTGCCTACACTGGAGTAACATGTTGCTTCAAAGATGATTGTAAAAGATTCATTGTCTTTGGGATATGGTTGGTGTAACACACAATTGTTGAATGAAAATGGATAATATTAGAAAAGAACTAAGAATAACAAATAAAATTACTAATTTAAAGAAGAAGAAGTGATTATGCTGATTTGGCCATGTATTTTGAATTCAGTTATGAGATTCAAGCATTTAAAAAAAGAATTTCTTACATTTTTGTCAGCTGAGAAGAAAGCGTTTAGCTATATTCAACATAGAATGTTGCTAGATTGTTAACGAAACTCTTCTACAAGAAAGGCTACAGCTTTTGCAGGTTGTGTTAGGAGTAGTATCAGTAAGTGGGAGTGGCAGTGAGAGTAGACTAGTAGTAACCATGACATCCTCCCCCCACCAACTAAGAACAGTGCTTGGTGTTATTAAGATTAAGTTAAATTGTTTTATTCAGAATAGTCTGATACACATAGAACAGTGTACGACTAGAGAAGAAAACTGGGTTATGTCTTTGCTTTGTTCAGGCAAAGGGTTTCCATTATTGGGTGCATCTGGTCAGTGTCGATGTTCTGTTTGTCTTGCTTGGGCACAACAGGTTGAAACCATCAGTAGAATTTGGATCTGTTAAACTGTCACCTCAGGGGCCAAGTCTCTTAGTGAAACTGTAGTTTCATGTCCATTTTGTAGGCGTATATGTGCATAATTAGCGTTAGCCTTGAGTAGCTCAACCTCATCGACCAGTTACTCAAACTTACTTTGATGAACATGATGTCTCATCAAAACACATCCGGTTTGGAATAACCATAAAAGAAGTGAATGCCTATCTACTGTCCTCCATTGCTGATAAATCATTCTCTCATGTGGGGTTTTATTAGTACCTGCACACAGCATGCTCTGGATGCAATAAAGAGCCTTGGTGAGCACCGTCTCCCACATGGAGGCCTGGAGACCTCATGAACGCAGAGCCAGAGATATGGTTCACCAAATTATCCCATTGTAACGTTCTACTAGACTGTTTCCATGTAGATTATAAATAGTTGAAAGACTCCTAGCCACACTTTGTGTGTTCAAAAATATGGTGAGTTCTTTAGAAAGAAATGATTGACCTCTGTGAGAATGAATATATGCCAGTATTTCAAATAAGTAGAAAATATTTTGCAAACTGTCAATAACTATTTAAAAGGTCAAGTCCTTGCAGGAAATGCAAACAGAAATCTGCTAAATTTGTCAACTATGGTTAACATATACCAATTTTTATTATTTGTTGGTGGGGGGAGGACTTTAAAGTCAATGTTTAATCTCTCAAAGGGTCGTGTTATTACATGATTTTCATTCTTGAAATAAAATTGGGATTTTATTTCAGAGCACACAGGACAGGTTTTTGTCATTCTCTTTATGTCTTCCATTGAATAAGGAAGATTTTTACTTTGTACAAAATGGGCCATATGTATTATTCAAGGAATTATGAATCTCTGCTAATTTGTTCAGAATAGTGGCCAAGCAGTGTGATCTAGATAATTTATCAGCAGCATAGTTTTGCTTCCCTGAACAATAAATGACATCATAAGAATAGCAAGAAAGTTTGAGTCCTTATCTTGCAATCTTTCCATTTTTGAATTTTCCTGCTCTTCTTTTATCAAGCATAAATGATACAGATTTTTTATTTATTATTAGCTGAAAATGCTTTCCCACCAAAATAATGTCACCACTTACACAATGATTCTACAATAGCGTGCGCTTCTTTTTTTGATAGATGAATATTTACATTCGATGATTGTCAATGTCCTAGAAAAAAAGGCTATGGATTTGCATTTTGACTGAACATTATGGCAATGGTTTGTTCTGAGGCATCAGTTTCAATACCAAAAGGTATATTATTTTCAACGGTAAAAACTACAGCATTCACAAGGTCTTGCTTAGTATTTTTAAAAGCATTATTACCAGTAGATGTATTTTCTGTGAAAATTAGTATACCCACTTTGAATAATGGGAGAAAAAACTGATTGCTTGGCATAAGGAAACTTTGTTAGTTGGGACAGGTAAATTTAAGAGGGGTTGCAAACATTCTAGATCAGGTTTTATTGTACCACCTGAAATGTAAGGCAGAAGGTTAATGGAAGGTTGACAGAATATGCTTTTGTCCTGATTGAAGGTTAAATTAAGATGTTTGGCAACTTCCATAAATTTACGTAAATTTACATCAATTTTCGTTTTGCTCAGATTGGATTCAGCCACATATTGTCAATGTAATCATAAGTGTCTTTAATGTTGTCATCCCTAATTATTTGGTCAATAACCCTTTGATAAACCGTGACCCCATTTGGGACCCTGAAAGGGACCTGGCAGAACTGATAAAGTTTGCCATTGGCTTCAAAAGCTGTAAAAGCTCTTGTTCTTTTATGTGGATTTGGTGGTAGGTGCTGTGCAAATCAACTAAACTAAACACTCAGTATTTGGTTATCTTTTGTATTGAATCATTGATGATTAGTAGATAATAAGCATCAAGAATAGTAAATCTATTAAGGGTTTGAGAATAATCAACCACTAAATATTTCTTGTGATTTTGACCACCACTAACTAATACCTGTACTCTCAATGGAGATAAACTAGGTTCCACAATCCCTTCAGCTAACATCCGTTTTTACTTCAGAGTTAATGAATTTAGTATTGGCATCAGAATATCTTCTTGACTTGATAGCTATAGGCTTACAATTGGGAGAGAGATTATTGAAAAGTGTGGGATAGGGAACCTTCATTGTAGTCAAACCATATACAAGGTGGGGTCTGGTTCCTACAAAAGAAATTTCCACCTTAGAATGTAGGCTCAAAATGTCATACGTGATTATTACATCAGCACTTATCAAGAATAATTAGTTGAACTTTCTTATATGTGTGATCACCAATGATAAAATCTGCTATGTAATGTCCTGCTTCTTTAGATTGTAAATTGGTAGCTGCCATAGAGATAACTTTGTTAGAGGGCAGAGGTTTCCACTTATACCTTTTCACTAGTGAATAACTTACAAAACAAATTGAAGCTGCCAGTATTGAGTAGTACATTCATTGCTTTGCCATTTATTCTAACCAGTAGAATAGTTTTTTGACAAATTAAAGTGTATGGTTGTCACTGCATAGCAGGCGGTTGCTGAAGAAATAAAACCCAGAAGACTTGGGTTTAGACATACAGACTTTTACATCGTGTTCTGACCTTAATGCAGGATTTGCATATAGCCTCCATGGTTGTGCACTGTGTATGAGGGTGTTTGCTGAACATACAGAAGAGACACAACATTTAAAGCGGCCATGATGGCTTGGTCAAAAGAGGTACTGTTTGTAATTGGGGGCAGCTGCATTAATGGTGTAATCAAAATTAAGTGTCTAGACTCCTTTTTAACCACCTCCAAGGAATGTGCCTGTTCAAATGATATATCCAAGTCTAAGGTTTTGTTCTCCAAGAGACGTTAGTGAATGTATAACTAGAATATATCCTGTTAATAAAGGCATCTCTAA
>CAHIKZ030001122.1:0-62500 GCA_903632075.3 Acanthosepion pharaonis | reverse complement strand
CCTGATAGACAGTGATGACCTTAAAGAACAATAAACTAGATATAGCCTTACTGGACAAACAGCAAAATATATTCTACTTGATACAAGTCTCTATTTGACATGAGAATTGGAAACAAAGATCAACAACTAGAATCCCTTAAAGTTCTAAAGGTTTTGAGAAGGACTACCAAAGAAAGTAATTACAATACCAGTGATCAGTGGAGCACTAGGAGTTATAGAAAACATGAAGAAAAAAAAGACCTTGCAGATATTGGACTGTGATTAGGAAATAGTGCCATTACAAAAAGCATGTCGGCTCTCAGAATAACAAGGATACTTTGAAAAGTGAAAAAAAAAAAAAAAAAAAAAAAACCAGTTTATTTTCTTTGCCCCAAATAGGTCTTCCTTTTCACACCCACCGTTGACTCTAAACCTTTGACTTTCAACCATTAAACCTTTGACATTTTGAATTTTTTGAGGTAAGAAACTTTCTTTTGTTGCTAAGAAATTGATTTATATGAACTGTTGCTCTAAAGCAATGGTTCTCAACCTTTTTTTACACACATACCATTTTTACTCTTAATTTTTTTTTTGTGAACATAGGGGTTCACAAAAAAAAAAAAAATTAAAATAAAAAATAATTTGATTAAAAAAAGCTTATTTTATTTTTGACTAATAGAAAAGTTTAGGAATTTTATTATAGAAATAGTAATTGTATATGCTTTATATGGAAGTAAAAGTAATTTAATGAAAATAAACTTGTATTTAACAACTAAATTCTATGGAACATTTATGTACACTAGTACATATATAGGCCCTCAGAGTGGATAGTTTTGCCAGAAATTGCCCATGCTGCTGAAGAGGTTAATACTGCAAATCCCTCCTTTATATATAATCCTTATATAATTTATATATTAAATCAATTTTATTATTAATATTTTATTTTATTAATATTTTATATTAGTTAATTTATGTTAATATTTTATTTTATTAATATATAAAATTGATAATACTATTAACATATTAAATTAAGTTATATCATAAATTATAATCTTTATATAATTTTCCTTTTTATATATAATCCTTCTTTTATATATCCATCCCAGTTTTTGTTCAACTTTTGCAATCAAAATATCGAACAGAGTAAAAGAGTCACTAACTTACATTGGTTGATCTCATTTTCTGCTAGTTTTAGATTTGTTTTTCTATTTTTAGTACTTTAATATGGTGTAGATTACTGTAGAAATTACAATTCTTAGTTGTAACAACTGTTTTGAAGTGAAATTGCTTTGTGGACAATTAATTTGCTATTTTTTGTGTGGATCCCCAGTAATGTTACATAACTGGGTAGGATAGGCAAACTACTGGTAACTATGCAAGCAATAGCATTTTGACCATTACTGATCAATGGTATACATATATACTATATCTATCCAAGAGAATGAAACATAAAATCCTCTGAGACTTTGAGATTTGGACACATCAACCAATCTAGGCCTGAAAATCCAGATCTGAAAGTTGTAAACCAGAATAATATGCTAGATTTCATTGTTCTTCTGATAGATTATTCAGGTAGGAAATTGAAAAGAGAGCAGAGAATGTTACCGATACACTGAGTATAGTCTCAAAGAGTCTCAGAAAAAGTCAAGAGGAAATGAAGATTAAGGAAAGAGTGTCATTCTTGGTCCTACTTTATTCTTTTCATCAATGATCTTCCTGATGACATCAGTTTTCAAATTGGTGTCTGTGCTGATAACATTTATTCCTCTCTTGATAATAAGTCTGAACATTTTGAGGCAAGGAGTGGCTTGTTAATTTTAATGCCTCCAAAATGAATCTTCTCTCTAGAAATCAGCTGAAAGACATCATCCTGCCTTCCATCAGAATGGCTGGTGCTAACCTCCATCAGAGTGACTCATGTCTTCTCAGTCTAACATTCTTGGCTGATGGAAAGACTATACTGAATCTATTGCTAGGTCTGCTACTAAAAGAGTCAGGTCATTGTGTCATGCTAGACAGTTTTCTCTCCAGAGTCTTGCATACTTGTAAGTCTACTATCCATCCATACTTTGAATATTGCTGCCACATCTGGTCTGGTGTTCCTGCTGTATATTTAGAGATTCTTGATAAAATCCAATGAAGACTCAGCAGTCATCTGTGCCTTTTCTATAAATATTTTCATGGTAATTGTTCAAATGAACTCTTCACTATGGTAAATAGACTTTATGAATTTAAGCACAGTAATTAGGTTGGCAATATGGTTTCATCAGTTTGCAGTTGAATTGGCTGCTAGATGTAACCATAAGTTCTGTGCTGACAGTTTCTTCTATCACACTTCTCACTTGTGGAAATCTCTTCCAGCTTTTTATTTCCCAGACATTGATCTTCAAAAATTTAAATGCAGTGTCAATCATTATTTACTGTCTTCTCGATTATTCTTCTCGCTTCCTAATGTTTCTCTTTTTTTGCTTGTTCTTTCTTACTCAGTAACTTAGTGGCTTTATAGCCTTGCATGAGGTGATATGATTAAAAAGAAGAGTTAGGATTATCAAAAAGACAGCATTACTGAAAACAGAATACAAGGTGAGTTTTGAAGTATTGAGGAGACTTGCTGTTGATTAAACCCCAGTGGAGAAACACCTAAGTGAATAATGATAATACACAAAAATTAAATTAATATAAGAAACAGTAAGCATTTTCCTTTGATTTCAACTTGAACTCATGTCCTTGTTAATGAGAATATAAATGTCAAGTGTACAACATTTATTTTAAAGTCTGTCTATATTTCTGAAATGAGGTATTATGTACATTATTTACATTATTTGGACTATTGTCCTCATCTTTGTTGCCATATTTATTACAACATTTCGGCCCTTCAGTATCTGTCTATATTTCTGAGATGAGGTATTATGTACATTATTTACATTATTTGAACTATTGTCCTCATCTTTGTCGCTATATTCATTACAACGTTTCAGCCGTTGTATGCTCCTTCTTCAGGTGGTTGGTTCAGTTCGACATTCCAACCACCTGAAGAAGTCTGGAGTGTACAACAGCCAAAACGTTGTAATGAATATGGCGACAAAGATGAGGACAATAGTCCAAATAATGTAAATAATTTATTTTAAAGTTGTGCTGATAGCAGTCTTCATAGACACAGACTTTAATTTTCAACTGAGAGGCTGAGGGTTGGAAAATAAATTGGTCGAACACTAGAGATTTAGTCTCCTGATAACACCTCCCATCTAAACATAATTTCCTGATGCCCATGCTTAATAACAAGATGAACTGATATTAAAAGAAATACATTGGATTGTAGATAAATATGAACTTTGTTAACAGGGCTTGCTGCTAAAAATACAGTTCTTTAAATGCTAGAATTTATGATTTTATATACAGATGATCCATCAACACATACCTCAATGTAGAAAAAATATGGTCAGAACCGCTGTAGCTAGTGTCTATATAAAACTCATTCTGCCAAAGAAACTTTCTCTTTGTTTTCTTTTGCATAGAGCATTCCATACTGCCAGGAACAATATTTTTCTTGTTTTGGATGTAGATACATGGACACTGGTCAAAAAAGTGTGTTCCCTTTTCTGGTCAAATTTTTATTATTTTATTCCCATGGAATAAGTGTTGTATAATATTTCAGCCAATCCTTTATTTTGCTCTTCTTTTGCATCATTTTATTGAAAATGTATGGACGTGGTAGTGACATCATCTCACAAGATAGACATCAGTTCTAATTTGAATAACTTCAAATAAATTAAGAGTAAAAGAAAGAGGAAATTCTCTCATTTATAAAATCATTCTCAATTGTCGATTTTATTTATGAAAATATTTTTACAAACCATGGCATAGATAATAATGCTGACTGAATAATTTTGTTTTTGATGGAATTTAAAAGTGTCCAAAGATAATTCTTTTATGAGCTTCTACTATTTGCATTTTAGTTATTGCTTCTAGCTGATGCATTTCAGGTATTTTAACTAACTGATGTATTTCAGATATTTCTACTACCTGATGCCTTTCAGATATTTCTACTACCTGATTCATTTCAGGTATTTCTTTTACCTGACGCCTTTCAGTTATTTTAACTAACTGATGTATTTCAGATATTTCTTCTACCTGATTTATTTCAGGTATTTCTACTACCTGATTCATTTCAGGTATTCCTTCTACCTGATTTATTTCAGGTATTTCTACTACCTGCTTCATTTCAGGTATTTCTTCTACCTGCTTCATTTCAGGTATTTCTTCTACCTGCTTCATTTCAGGTATTTCTTCTACCTGGTGTCTTTCAGTTATTTTAACTAACTGATGTATTTCAGATATTTCTACCTCATTCAGTTAAGGTATTTCTTCTAACTGATTCATTTCAGGTATTTCTTCTACCTGATGTATTTCAGGTATTTCTTCTACTTGATGTATTTCTACTACCTGATTTATTTCAGGTATTCCTTCTACCTGATTCATTTCAGGTATTTCTACTACTTGATGCATTTCAGGTATTTCTACTACCTGATTCATTTCAGGTATTTCTACTACCTGATGCATTTCAGGTATTTCTACTACCTGATGTATTTCATGTATTTCTACTACCTGATTCAATTCAAGTATTTCTTCTACTTGATACATGTTAGAGTAGTTACACCAAACACTTGATATACATACACAGACCTCTTTCATAAAACAAATTAACATCAAAAAGGTAAGATTTTTAGAATTCTGGCTTGGGCAAAACATTTTGAAGAACAAAAATACTAATCCTAATGATGATGACAACATTATAAACCAATGCAATTATTTTTTTCCATTTTATTTCCTTAATTCATTTGAAGACATTTAATTCATAGACAGGATTTTTGTTATTATCAATTAGGAAGATTGTTAATTTGCTTTTCTCAAAACTCCTAAGTGCTCATTATTGATTTTGACTTGTGTACTGTCCAGCCTCCTCACACAGACACATACATGATTGTATACATATATAGTCAAATTTGAGTATATACATGCATAAATAACTTAGGTTTTATTTCATAAAAGCTTGAATTAGACTTCTTTATCCTGTGTAATGCTAGAAATTGCTGAAATCAAAAATATCCTTTTTCTTGAATCTTTTCACAAAACCTCAACTATAAAAATTATTTTTAATAAAAAAGATTGTATTAAAATTCTACGACATAAGATAATTAAAATGTTGGAACTGTGTAAAATAAATATAGAAACTATATTAATAAAAAAGATAATATTGAAATTTTTGAAATTAGGAAAATGCTGGAATGTGTAAAAATTAATATAAAAAAATATTTTTTAATAAAACAAATATTGAATTGTATGAAAAACTAATTAAGAAAATTAGAGAATGTTGCTAACACAGTTTCTTTGAAAAAGAATCTGTCAAAATGAAGCCAAACAGTTTTTAAAAACAAATGATTAAAAATTGATGTGCAAGAATTTGAAAAAAAAAATGATCCAAATTGAGGTTATAAAAACCAGCCAGATGGTTTAAAGTTTCTGTGACAAAATTTTAGAGGATGAGCTGAGCTTTGATGTTAAAAATCAGCCCCTTTGAATTTAGAACATGTTTGGTATGACTGGATAGAAATTCTCATTATTTTAATCTGGTTGGAGTCACTTGATTGCTATACAATTTTGATTGCAAAGTTAGAAAGGTGAGAAAGCTGTAATCTGGACATAAAAAGTTGAGCACCTTAGTTTGTAAAATCTGATGCTGTTGCTGCAATTGCAAAAATGATTTGACCCTCCAGGCAAGAAAAACTGTGATCTGGGATGATAAACGATTGCTTCTGCTATTACTACTGTTGTTGAAAAAGAAGAAAAAGAAAGGACAAAGAACATTAAAAACCTATGATAATTCACTTTATAAAGAATATATGTTCTAAACCTATGAGAGTTTATTTCATATTTGAGAATGCCTGTTCTGAAACCCTGAATGTTTTGTCTAAGGGAGCCAGAAAACATGCTTCACTCATGGTAGGTCTTTCATTTCTTACCCCACCTTTGATTTTCAATCTTTAAACCTTTGACATTTTGAATTATGGACTTTTGGAAGTAAGTAAATTTCTTTTGTTACTAAGAAATTGATTTATATGAACTGTGACTCTAAAGGAAAGTTTCTAAAAACTTTGTTGTTAAGGATAACCTTTGTTTTACATGAACTGTTCTTTCCTCAGAGGAAACAGATTTGTATTTTGAAGGAACTGTTAACCAATTTTGGTAGTTTGAGGTACACATTGGAGATTTTGTAGAAAATAAAACACTTTTTGTCTCATTAATAATTGTTTGTTTTTCTTCAAATTTCACTTGGTGCTTTTAAAAGCAATTGTAAAAGAAAGAATAAAGAGATTTGAAATCTCCCCCATTTAACCTTGAAATCCTACTCCAAGAACCCCCCTCTTATTTTTTCTTTTTACAACAATCATTATGAACATATAAATTAAAAAAAAATCTCTATGAAATGGCAAAAACCTTCAACTCATAACTGATGTAATGGAATAACCTGTCACCCTCATGAGTGACTACACTATTGTTAGTAACTACCTATAAGTATCTGTAAGTCAACAGCCTACAGAGACTAGCTGGGATCTGTTCCAGCTAGACAGTCAAACTCTCTGCCTTTGGGCAGAGAGGAACCTGGACGAGGCTCAGCTGGAGGGTAGTGTCTCATTCAGGGAGGTAGACTGACCCTGAACCCGTTTATAGGTGTTCAAATAGGGAAACCTTTACTTATTTTATCCACTTTATTTTTCAAGTATATATTCCTATTTGCATGGAATATAACAATAACAAAAATAATTCAGAAAGGGCTGAAGATTGTGTGCTGCAGTTTTCAACTTGGGAGTTGAAACAATCAACCAAATATGAAGAAAATGTTGCTCAAATTTCCAAGTCAGATGTAGACACAGAATGTAATGAAACTTAAAATGTAATATTTTCATTGTTTAAATATTAAACTGTTTGCATGTGAGGAGGATGGCTAAATACCCAGCAGAATTGAAAACAAGACCTCTCAGATGAATCATCTTGTCAGGTCAACAGCCATCTAGTACTATGGGGTGATTGGGCTCCATAGCTACAGATGCTGCCAATGTGGGGATGACACAATATTAGTGTGGAGATCTTCCAAATCAATAGTCAGAGCAGAGGGTTCCACTTATGGAATCAACAACTATGTGTATATGACCAAAGTAAGTCTTCAAGTGGAAGACATCGCCTATGGTTTCACCTGGAGAGGGATGGGCTTTGCTAGGTCTATTTGCCCAAGACATACTATGTATAAATGAATACCTCTCCAGCTTTCAACCGAGTACAACCACATTTGTTCATAGAATTGATGATAATGATGAAGATTATGAAATATTATATTTGTACGATCATTAAACATCTAATGTCAGATGAATTTACAAAGTTAAAAATGTAGCAGAGGTCGAAAATAAAGATGAAAGATAGAGACTACCCAAATATTGTGCCTGGTATAAATTAATTTAATTAAGAAAAAAAAAATGGAAATATATGCAGTATGATGCGACAGTCAATAATTGTTTTTTAAAATTTTTTAACATGTATACTATTATTGTTAGAAATAAATTAAACTTTCACTTATCTTGTCTAACTCAGGGTTTTGCAGAGATTATGTCCACTTATCAGTGGACAATTTTTTCTTTCTTAAAAGACATTATAATATATTTTAATAAAACAAATTTATATCATAAATTAATGACTTTTAAGGAAAAAGATGAATTTTGAAAATTAATTCAATTTCATAATCAAGACTTCTGATGAGTGGATGTAATTTTCATGAAACTGAGTAACGATGTGATAAGTGAACATTCAAATTTATTTATTACTATTAATACCATATATATATATATATATATATATATACACACACACATATATATATATATATATATATATATATATATATATATATATATATATATAACAATTTAGGTATATGTTATTTTTTTTATTTTATACTTTATTTTATATTCAACTATAGACATGGCCACAATGTCCTGTCTGTGTTTGGAAAATAGAAAAACATTCCATCACTATATATATATATATATATATATATATATATATATATTAAGCTACACTTTCAGTTAAAAATAAAAATAAAAAACATCCTTGATAATGGCTAATAAAATAGCCAAAAGTGCTCTGATGTATGTAACATTCGGACAGTATTTACACACTTTATGCCCAGAAAAGTAAACACTTATAAGAACACAAGAAAAAATGAATAAAAGGCTTAATTGCAGTACCTTATCAGTCATCTTTAATGAAACTTGTATAAAAGAGGGACTGCTGCCCAAAAACACAATATATATATATATATATATATATATATATATATATAAGTGTAAAAATATATTTAATGCTGACTGAAATTATTTACATGGTATTAGCCTCTTTAGTTTATAAGAAGAATAAAAATATATTCACAAGAATAAATTTCTCCAATGAATATTTAATAACTTACTGCAAAATAAATAGAAACATTATGTCCAAAATTAATTGAGTGAGAAAAGTATAGACAGGAAAATTGTAATTTTTTTATATAAAAATAATAAATATTTATATTTTTAATTTATTTGTTTAAACATTATTTTTAAATGGATACTCATATTTGAGTACATGTTCTGTTTTATTATTTATTTATTAAATAGTATATTTATTTATTTGCATCTACCTGGCCTGAATATTCGAGAAATATTGTTAGAAAAATATATGCAAGAGTTCTCGAACATTCAGGCCAGTAGATATAAATAAATAAATATACTAGTTAATAAATAAATAATAAAACAGAGCATCTACTCAAATATGAGTATCCATTTAAAAACAATGTTTAAACAAATAAATTAAAAATATGTTGGATTTAATCCATTTCCTAAAATATTAATATATTAATAAAAGAATCTAGGTTGGTGATTTCAATTCCAATATTATAATTTGGCAGTAGGAGCTACTTCCTGGGTAAAGTGCTGTCTGTACCATCCCAACCACCCCTAATGAAGTTGGTGAAGCTTCAATTTGAATTTGAATCATTTCACTTAATTTCAATCAATGATTGACAGTTAAACACTCAGCAGGAGGATTTGCTATCAACTCTTTTTCCTTGCCAACTTTTGTAATTTCATTTTTAGCTTGCAGGTGAATCCTTACTGCTGAATATTTTGGGGGGAATTTTCTTTTGAAACTTGCATGAGACATCTTTATATCTGGATAATGGTGAAGACATCTGAATAGAGCTTAAAAATTTACAACCAAGGTTATTTGGGCCTAAAAATCAGGCAGTGGATAAAAGATGTCAGTTTCTAAATGAATTACTATCCCTAAATCATTTATTTGAAAGATCATTCTAAAGTTCAGGAGACAAAATTCTGTTGTAAATTAATTTGGATGTGGTAGGAAGAAAAAAAAACAGTCAGCCATAGCAGAAGATAACCTTCAAAGAATTCTTGAAAATAACCCAAATATTACCACTAATAATTTGGAAGCCACTGGATGAAAGTGACAAGAAATTTCATTAACTGGATTCTGTATAGGGCATGTTTACAAGCAAGCCAACCTCATAAGACCACTTTTCTAAAGGCTACTTGTTGGTTTCAATCTCTATGAATCTGCAAAACACTTGTCTCACCCCAATTTATAGGCAGAAGCACAAAATTGCATGCTGGGTTTTTTCCATAGCAAATAAAATAGGCCAGTTCTTGATTTTATCTGACTCAGTCCTGGTCTGTCTTGTCTTGAAGTCCAAATTTGTTTTTGTGTGTCAACCCCAATTCTTAGCTTATGAAATTTTTGCCAGATTACTGTTGCTTTGCCTTGCATATATTGTTTACTTGCTTTATATTATTTTTTTGCCATTCTGTTGTCAATTCTGTTTGTTGGAAAGTTCTGTTACTTATTTTGCATTTAACCATGGCTACTCACACCACACTAGTCATTTGAAAAATTGTTTAGCATTTGCAAATAACTATATTGATAAACTTATCTCAATTTTTTGAGACTATACAATGGTCAGATGAGACAAAGAATTTATTTGGAGATATCAAAATGAGGTTTACAATGCAAAGAACACTGTCTGTAAAAGAAAACCTGCTCTCAGAGTATTTCTCTGCAAAAGAAATAGGAAGTTTGGTAAGAGTTAATGGTATAATGAAAGAAAAGGGTTATAGTGAAATACTGAATGTTAATTAGAAAGTTTCTTTTACAAATCTGAAACTGATATATTGTTGGATTGATGACAATGATCCAAAACATAGTTTGAAATTCATCTGGAAATCTCATGAGGATAAGAATATAAAAAATTTACCTTACTTTTACAGAGTCATGATGTGAATCCAATTGAAAACTGCGCTGCTCGGTCTCACGTTGACTGCTGACCTGAGATGGAACAAATACATTGAGTCAATTGCTTCGTCCACCACAAGGAAAGTTGGCTCCCTGTGCCACGCCAGGAAATTTTTCTCCCCGGAATCGATCCTCCAGATCTACAAATCAACAATTTGCTCTTGCATGGAGTATTGCTGCCATATATGGTCTGGAGCCCATTCTGTTTGCCTCGGGGTTCTTGATAGGCTCCAGAGGCAGATATGCAATATAATTGGCCCTGCTCTGGCATCTCGTCTACAGTCACTTTCTCACAGACGTGCCGTCGCCTCTCTCTGTCTGTTTTACAAAGACTTTTATGGCAATTGCTCCGAGGAGCTGCATTCGCTGGTTTCCAGACTTCATGAGTTCAAGCGCCCTACGAAGCTAGCATCCTGCTCTCACTCTTTCACTGTCAAAACTCCTAGATGTAGCCATCTCTTCTACTCCAATAGCTTCATGTCTTGCACCTCTCGCCTGTGGAACTCCCTTCCCTATTCCAGTTTCCCTAAGAGCTATAATCTCCAGCTATTCAAATGTAATGTAAATCGACATCTCCAGTTGCCTTAATCTATCCACTACCCTTCTCCTCATCCTTTCTTCTATCACTCCTATCTGATCTTGCTCCCAATTTTTCTGTAACCCCTTGCATCCTAGTGGCTTCTCGCTTTGTTTGGGGTGAAATGCTTAAAAAAAAAACAATAAGAAAGATATACACATCCTCAGGAAGACAGAGACTGATAGAACAAGACAAAGGTAACAAAAAAGTCCTTAATTTTCCACCTTGCAATTCTTGTGGAAAGACAAACTACAAACAGGGAAAGTGCTATTTTAAGCAGGCAGTTTGCCAAGTATTCTGCAAAATTGCTCACATCCAGCCAATGTGTAGATCTAAGCAAGTCTACAATAAAAAAAAAAAAAGGTACAGCAACAGAAATCTCCACAAGCTACAAACGAGAGAAGCAGTGAATTCAAACTCTTTTATATGAATGGTTCAGGCAAAATATTTGTCACTATAACTTGGATTCTAAGTCAGTGATGATGGAACTTGATACAGGGACATCAATTTTAGTGAAGGCACTAAAGGATTGTAAATGGATATTTTCCACAAGCCATATCCTTCAAAGAACCACAATCCAACTGAAGACATATACAAATGAACTCATCAAATCTTTAGGTCAGGTGTTGGTATTAATTGAACACAACAACAAAAACATCCAATTATATCTCACTATCTTAAAAATTGGAAAAAGATCAGAAGAAAATGTCCTGATTGCAAAACTGAGAGTGGAATTCCCACAAATCTTCAGGGGAGGTATAGGTACAATCAAGGGCTTGAATGGACAGTGTTGAGTCAAACTAACACAATATCCAGGTTCATAAGAGCAAGAACTGTCCTATATACCTTAAGGACAAAGGTGGATGAGGAAGTGAATAAACTAACCAAGGAAGGTGGCCTATCACCAGTTAAATCAAATGAATGGGCCACATCTATAGTTCCCATAATAAAGTACAATGGTAGTATCCACATTTGCTGTGACTATAAAACAACAGTCAACCTAAATTTAGAAGTTGAACAATATACCTTCCTAAGAATAGAAGACATGCTAGCAAAACACACAGTAGACATGTTGGATTTTTATCATGGAAGTGATAAAGAAGGCTAATATGGGGTAATGTTACTTGAGGATGTAATACTTCCTGTTTATGTGTGTATCTCACAGTCTGTATTACCTAACCCAGGGATTGAATTCAATTATTATGTCACCAAATTTATACACCAACACTTTAATCCACTAGGCTATTGTCTCATAACAATATCCTAGTGGATTAAAGTGTTGGTGTATAAATTTGGTGATATAATAATTGTAAATTTAATCTCTTGACTGACTAATACACAGGGGAGACAGGGTTAGTAATAACTAAAAACAAATGAGATATCCCTAAACAGGGAGAGCAGAATGAAAATAATCTACCCCTATAGATTAAATAAAGAGTTCAATTCTAAATTTCTTGAAGGTTACTCAGATTGATTGACAACTATCTGAAAATGGTCAAAGAGAACACTGACTGAAATAATAGCAACAAAGATGTAGATATAAGTCTGAATGTAAATAATGGACTTATTATAATAATTATTCTCTCTTAACAATTATATAATACAGGATGTTTTTTAAAGTTTAAAAAATTGGCACATGTGAATCAGGTAAAATAGAATGTAAAACAATGAATGGTTTTAAGATAGAAACAGGAAAAGCCTGAAGTAGAAAGAATGAAAAGAATATGTGTAGGAGGAGGATAAAAACAGGAGAATGCATGGAAAATATAAATGAATTAAATATTATTGGACTGGAGCAAAATTTGGAGAAAAAAATGGAGTATAAGAGAAAGGAGGAAATTGTTTAAGTGTGAGTGATAGAAAGAAGGTGAACAATGGTATGTGAGTGAGAGAAAGGTGAATAATTGAGTGTGAAGAGTAAAAGGAGAAGAGTTAAGTGTGAGTGAGTCTGAACATGAGCAAGAGAATAGAGAAAGAAATATGAGAGTAAAAAGGACAAATGAATGTGAGAAAGAAGGAAGAGGAAAACAGATAAGTGTGAGTGAGAGAAAGGAGGAGGGTAATTTAGTAAAGGTGAGCAAAAAGAATTATTACTCATGTGAGTGAAAGAAGGGGTAAAGTTGAGGGTGAGCGAGGGAAAGGAGAACAAATGAATTTTAGTAAGAAAAGGAAGGAGGACAATTCAATGTGATAGAAAGGAGAACAATTGAGTGTGAGTGAGAGAAATAACAACTGAGTTTCATCAAGAGATTGAAAGAGAATGAGTAAGAGAAAAAAGGAGAATAGTTGAGTGGGAACAAGAAACAGAATCACTAAATGTGAATGAGAGAATGAGGAGAACAATTGTATGTGAGTGATAAGAAAGAAAAATGCATTGAATGTGAGTGAGGGAATAAAGAAAAGCTGAGTGAGAGTGAAAAATGAAGAACAGTTGAGTGTGAGCAAAAATAATTGAGTGTGAATGAAAGAAAGAGTGAGAATAATGTGAGTGTGAGTAGGAGAATAAAGGAGATTGAATTTGAGTTGGAAAAAGTGTGAGTGAGAAGAAGAACAGTTGAGTGTGAGTAAGAAAAAAAAGAAAACAAATGAATGTGAATGAAAGAGAAAGAACAGTTGAGTGTGAGTGATGGGAAGGCAAACACTTGAATGTTAGTGAGAGAATGAAGAAGAATAATTGAGTGTGAATGAAAGAAAGAGTGAGAATAATGTGAGTGTGAGTAGGAGAATAAAGGAGATTGAATTTGAGTTGGAAAAAGTGTGAGTGAGAAGAAGAACAGTTGAGTGTGAGTAAGAAAAAAAAGAAAACAAATGAATGTGAATGAAAGAGAAAGAGCAGTTGAGTGTGAGTGATGGGAAGGAAAACACTTGAATGTTAGTGAGAGAATGAAGAAGAATAATTGAGTGTGAATTATAAGAAAAACAGGTGAAGGTGAATGTGAATAAGAGTAAAAAGAACTGTTGAGTATGAGTCAGTGAAAGAGTGAGAACAACAGAGTGTGAGTGAAAGAAAGAAGGTTAAATTTCATTGACATTAACATGTGGACAATTTGCTTTTTATTTTGGGTAATTTGCAAAAAGAAAAAAATAAGGAAAGTGCATTTATAATAAATACAAAGTGAAGATGGCCTTGAATTTCAAATAATCATCTATTGATAAGTTAAGAGTCACCTGAGAAAGAGCTGATCGTTTGAAAAAAAGATTTGTGTAAAAAATCTTTTTGGATTAAAAAGTGAATAAAATGATTAAATATTTATCAGAATAATTTTGTATTTACCTTATGAAGAATATATATATATATATATATATATATGAAGAAATATAGTCTTAAGGTGTGCTATATTTATGGGATAAAGTGCTCAATATCAGAGATAGAGCATGTGTAAATATAAAAAGTGAACATAAAAAGTCAACACTTAGAGGCGACAGTCTGTTTCATGCTACATGCAATCGTCAGGCCACTGACGATTGCATATCGCATGAAACAGACTGTCGCCTCTATGTTGACTTCTATGTTCACTTTTATATATATATAATTTATTTAAAATGTAGGCTGTAAAAAATATAACCATTACCGTTAGTAACTATTGCTGCCAGATGATCCATAGCTGAAACCAGACGTGGTAAGGTTTAGATTTTTTGACCTTTTATATTTTAAAGAAAATTTAAATTGCTCTGAAGCTTCTACATTTCGAAATTATATAAAGCATTTTTTGTTCACCATAATGCATTTTTTGAAAGACCAAGTGTTTCACTTGCTTTTTGTTATATTTCATTAACAATAGTTTATGGAAGCCAAAAGCGTTCAGAATTTGGACAATACTTACATGACTTGAATTCTGAATTTTCTTTGGTCTTTAATAAAACTTGCATCAATGAAGATTTGATTCCAAAATATATTTATTTAGGGACTCAGGAATCAACACTGTATGGTGACTCACAGTTTCATGCAGCATTTATGAAGTCATCAGACCAAACTGTTTATAACTATAAACATTAACTCTGATATTGAGTACTATTCATCTTTTAATTTCGCGCACACACACACATAAGAAAAATGAGAAAATAAACAGTCAATTGTTGATATTCCCTGACAAGTGGACGGAGTGATTTCTGGGCAGTGATCCACAAAACTCTAAAGTTGGGATGCTGAAGGTAACACCAATCAGCTAAGTGACAGATTTTATATTTGTATTAACTCTCTCTCTCTCTCTCTATATATATATATATATATATACGAAGTCCCTTTGAAAGTAATTTTATTTTGTTAATCCATGATATCAGAGGAATATATTGGTGATATGGCAGTAGGGATTGAACCATACCAACAATAATCCATAATTGTTTTTTCCTTGTTACAAATAGCAGTTGGACAAAATGGAGTTTGACATGTAAATACATGCAAAGCAGTTGTGTGTTGATATATTTCTTTTTGCAGAAATAATTGCACCTATTTATATTTGTCAATACTCATTTACGGAGTCCAAACAGTGGAAGTAAGCATAGTTAAGCGTTGGGTAATGTGTTTCAGCAGTTGCAACAGTGATGTGTTTGACAATCCAGGTTTCTGGTGGACATGCACGACTATCATCAAACTAATTTTTCATTCAAGGCAAAAATGCACAGCTAGTGGTTGTGACTATTCGGAAAACAGTATTTTGTCTTTGAAAACCTCCAATTCATCAGACCTACAAATTCAAAATTCTGATTATGATTCCAATGTAATAAATTATAACCATGGAATATTAGTGTTTGAGCCTTTTATATTATATATATATATATATATATCTCACACTCTGCTTAAATCACAACATCTTTGTCTATGTCACAACACTCAATTGTTCTCCATCCCTGATGATGATTTAAGAAAATTGAAAGCATGGCCCATATTTCTTGTACTTTTCTTCTGAAATGAACTTCAAACAATTTTTGAAAAATTCCTTCCTTGTCTGAGAAAGATTATTCATAATTTGGTTGATTAGTAATATTAATTGACACAAAATATATGTTGTGTTTAATAATATTTGGCCTGTGTATGTGTATATGTGTGTGTGTACACACACACACACACACATATCTGTATATTTTCCAAAGAATGGAAAATGTCACACCGAAATCAAAAGGTGCATTGAATAGTGAAAGATGCCTTCCAAAAGCTAAGCAAAGTATTAAGAAACAAGAAAGCATTACTTACAGCTATAGAAGACAGGAAGTTGTTGAGAGCAATTGTTGCCCATGTACCATAGAGACACAACACATAGAAAAAGAATATTCACTGATAAGGACATTTTTGTAAGCATATCCATTGTAAAACTTATACAATTAGAAATAACTTGCATTTATAAATACAGACATGTATACAAATATATATATATATATATATATATATATATATATATATATATATATATATACACACACATGACACATACATGACTATAAAAAAAAATATGCTTGTCTACACAGACAAAAGGCATCTTCAAAACAAAGCATGCATTAAAGAAAAGATTTTCCTGAGCCACTATTAAATTGTAATCACCTTTGAGCAGTACGGCAACAGCATGAATGCATGTGGAAATCTTGCAAGTAAATCAGAAAAGTAAGAGTAAAAAATGATGAAAAATTAATGTTAGTGAGAGAAAAATGTAGAAGACAAAAGAATCCACTATAAATGAAAGGCGCCATGAATCAAAGCCATTATGCAAATGATGTCCATGGATTTTGACAAAGAAACCACCTGAGGAATATTTTGCTAAACAAAATTTTTATTCATCCAATGCATATATCCCAAAGGTGAATCATCAGAAAAAAACAAGAAAAGTTTAATGTGAAAAAATCTGTCATAATTAAGATTCTTCAAGGCGTATTTCCGTTATGTATAATTGCAGATAGCCAAAAGACAACAGAATCATTCTAAAATAATGATGACAATCTCATTTGCAAATAGATTTTTCCATCTTTAAAAATATTTGAAGTTTAGATATTAAGTGGACAGATGACGTAAATGTTTTCATAATGATAAAGAAATTTTCAAAGCTAAACACACATTATTTTTGAGTATGAACACATCATGGATGTTAAGTCTGGACTGAAATTTGGATTATTGGTTGAATTAAATCAAACAGCAATGAATATGTATTTGATTTCAACTGAAAAGCCTGGGTTGGTATGGCAATTTCAGTTTATACAACCCCAGGGAAATCATAAGATCATTTCCCTAACAGTTCTTTTTGTGAGTCGTAAAAACATTTTAATGGGCATTGTGTTAATAGTGTTCTATAAAATGGATGCCAGTAAATAATAAACTATTATTTTGTAAATTAATGCAGACCAAGCATAAATAAAGATATTATCATAGGAAAAGACTAGGCCTTAAATGCTAGTACAAGCAAAATTTACCTCATTACAAGGGTAATGAATTAATCTTACCTGTATTAAGATATGAATATAGGCAAGAATTAATTCATTAAGATGCTAATACAAGCAAATATTAGCTCATTAACATGTTAATACAGAAAAGGATTAATGCATTAAGATGTTAATAAAGGGTGATCCAATAACTTGGACCGATTTTAAATGTGAATTAAGTTTAAAATTGGTCCAAGTTATTGGAAAACCCTTTATAAATAAATATTAATTCATTACCTGATTAATACAGGTAAAGATTAATTCATTATTAATGATTAATAAGGGCAAAGATTAATTCATGAAAATGTTAATATAAGTGAAGATTTATTCATTACATGGTTAATACAGATAAAGATTAATTTATTAAGTTGTTAATACAGTCAATTTAGATATTAATCAAGTAATGTACATTTATACAGTGTTTATATGTGACATCATTTCATCTAGAGTGTGTCTAAGGATCTGTGTCAGGAAAGATTTGATTTGGCTTGTGTTTTTCTGCTACAATGATGTGATGTTGGAGTTTCCTCTCCCTGGGTGCAACCTAGGCAGAATTTAATAGGGGTGATCAACAGTTGCCCATGCAGCATGTCTCACCTCTCCACATTTGCTAGAATTCAGTTTGCTTCAATATCAAACTACCTTTGGAGCTGTAACTCAATACAGTATGTTAATTTATAAGTAAAATTCTGTTCACTAAGATATCAAAATATGTAAAGCACCATTTAATAAGATGTTTATACATTGAAAGCTTTATATATTAATATGTTTATAGAGGCAAAAATGAAGAAGTTTTTATAAGTATAGTTTACTACAAGAAGATGCTAGTACTAGCAAAGTTTGAGCCATAATATATTAATACAATCAAAGCATTTATTGGGTTTACAAATATATGTTGGCGTCCTTAATAGTAGGTAGAGGTATTTACCGAAGCATTAAGAATTAAAAAAAATAAAGATAGCTAGGGAGAAATTGGAGGAACATAAATGGAGGTTTTATTTTCTGCAAATAACATGATGATACAAATACAATATTATGCAAATAACATAATGATAAGATATAAATAAGATGGAAAAATATAGAAAGGCGTTATATACCTTCTCTCCAACCCTAAAAAGGAAAGCTAGTGAATATTACAAAAATTTGTCCTTACAAATCAATGTTGCAAGAAGTTGTGTTGTGCTCACATATCTGGGGAGCATATTCTCTTCATGATGCCTACCTCAAAGACAGCCTGTTCAGACTGGAGTGTCATTGATTGGCTGTTAAGTGTCATATGACTTACGAAACGTGGGCATACAAATTGGGGAAGAGGAAGAAAAGTCAATGCACCACTTTGTACATAAAGATATTGATACTGGTAAATCTTAATATATGGGAATAGTAATCAAGCATTGATTAATATTTTAAAATGTTAAATATTTTTAAACTTAGCTCATTAAAATGTTCATTCTGTCAAGTTTATTCTGTTAGTTTAGGAAAATGTTAACATTTAAAACTTTATAATAAAGATGTTGACACTGGTAAATTTTATATATGAATGTTAATGGTAATAGTAATATTAGCCATTTCCCTCCAAGGAAATATCTGGCATTTACTGACTGAGCAGCCAGTACTGCTTTCAGTTGAAATTTATAAAATCTTTCTGTTAAAACAATTTTTCAGGAAAATAGGTTTCTTAATTTCAGTAGCTGTTATCCCTCTTTCCAGTATTAATGGGGGTTTTCTTCCTGATCTTTTATTTGAAGAAGTGTGGAAGGTTAACATTTTCATTATACATCATTATTCTCTCTTTGATTTACATGTGATATCCATTTTAGTTGTTGCTGCTGGTAGTCTTCAAGTATTGTTCATATGTGTCTTGCATGCCAATTGAAAAGCTACAATTAAAGAAAAAACAAAAAACTCTGATCATATAGCCCAGAGAATTTGTGGCTTATGTAAATTTCTGAGCCTAAGCCACTTGATAATATGAGCATGAGTGAGAGGGGCAGCAGAGGCTAACGAGTTGGGTGGTCATGCTGGGTTTGGGGAGTTTCATGGTAGTCTCATCGATTGTGATTGTAAAAAGACAGGTTACAATTGGTACTCCAAACAGATGTACCTTTTTGTAACAGCTACAGATCTTTGTTGGTGATTCTGTAGTGCTAATCCACAAAGGAGGATGATCTTTACCAAAACCCTCAGGCTTTACTTGAAGACCTTTTTTGAATCATTGATCTTAGAAAATTGTTGTATACAGCTGAAAGTTTAGATATTTCTGAACAGGAATGGCACCATGCATTACATCTACAAGAAAGTTTCAATTTGATGGGACTATTTCAGAACATAACCTGAGATTTCAGGTTGATGTTTTGATACTGTAGTATTTTTCAGTGTGGTAAGAGTGTGGCCTATCCTATGTTCAGTTTCCTTTTCTCCTATACTAATTTCATTATAACTGATCCATACACTGATGTATCTGAAGTATTTAGTATTTACTAATTCCACATACTGAATTTTTTATGATGTATTCAATGCAGGTGCCGTCACTGTTTTCATTCCAATTCCAGATCAATGTTTAGTATTTTAAATTGTTAATACCTTTAAATTTTAGTTCATTAGGATTATGTTAAATTTAAGTGCATGAAAATGTTAACACTTAAAGTCTTGTAAAATCTAATAATGAAGTCAATAAACATAAAATTTAGAGCAAAACCAAGAATAAAAGAGAAAATAAGTTTTCTTCAGCTTCACTCTATTTTGTTCCTAATTAGTGATTCATTAAAAATTAAAGCAAGAATATAATTGATAAAACAATTGAATAAAAGCAAAACAACAACAACAACAAAAAAAATGACTTCCTTAGCAAGAAGTTCTAAGAAAAAAAATATAGAACTGGTTGATTCTTGTGAAACATGAAAAACTGCAAGAAACCATTGATTTTAAAATCACCCAAAATAAAAAGAACGGAAAGCAATGAAGAAAAAAAAGATCAAAGGAAATTAAATCAAAGATGGCTGACAAAAGCTAAACATAATGGTTTGCCTTTTTAGTTATTTTTAAAAGTGATTCCTTTTTGATTTCTTGTTAAACAGCAAAGTCGATGAGGCATCGTCTCCACCCAGAATTTTCCCTGTGGAGAAATATTCCAGACAATCAGGTCATCTTCATTGATAACTACAATATTTGAGGGAATTTTCAATCAACAGAGAATATGAAGCAATATGTCTGTAATGGTCGTCATGTTTGATACTATCTAGCCTAAAGAAAAACAAAATTTAGGATTAGCTTGATAAATATCGCTGGCAATGTCTTAAGATATATCTTCAATAGAATTGGACTTATCTCCAGGCAACCATTAACTCTTGAAATTAGATTTGTATATCTTTAATCCTTTTTTTTTTCTTTTCTGTAAAATACCAAAAGATTGTCTATGATATGAAAATTCTGTGTGTAGGCGATAATGTCATTTTTTTCAAACTCCATTATTCAAGATGCAGTAGCAATAATTCTCCTGACTTTAAAGCTCTGATATTCAATGGCACATAAAACAAGTTTTGTTTATAATTTATAAAATCCTTTACTAGGACTTGGATACTAATTTATACTAAGTATTACTATTAGTACTTAACTATTATTATTATTTGGTAGTATAGCGGACAATGTTATTGCTAGATTATTTCAGTATGAATTTATTTAATATTAAAGAATTATTTGTTTAAAATATTAAACTAAAACTTTTTCATGACTGCATTGTCCAAAGCCTTTGTGCCCATAGATATGACATTTGAAAATAATATAAAGTTTTTTATTCTTACTTTGCTGCATGGAGTCAATAAAGAGGTGGGGGCATGACAGCCCAAGTAACCTTTAACCCTTTCATATTGTCAATGAAACATAGTCAGGGTAAAATGACATTTTCAAATAATCAATATAAAAACTGTACTTTTCACAGCCTGCAATAATTGCTCCAATGAAGTCATACAGAACAGTTTTTGGTTGTCATGTAAAAACAGTTTATTCATCTGAAGTCAGAAATCTCATTTGAATATGTAAATATATCAGGAAAAATATGGAATCTACACAATTTTTTCTATAGCTGAGATTGCCCATCATCCAAAATATATCATCATCAGGACAAACTTCAGAGTCTGCCCCCAAAATGTATACACACAAAACTAGTATAGATATTATAATACTAAATTTATTCATGGGATTAATACAAATTACGTTTGGACTCTACAATCACAAGAGATGCTTAAAATAATGGCCTTTAGCTTCCAGACATTTATTAGTACCACAAACTACAGCTTGGGTCACATTGACCAAAGTATCCAGTGGGATTGCTACACATGCACTTGCAATTTCTTGTCTAAGGGCTGTGAATTTTTCACCAGTTGAGAAAATATTCTACTATAGTAGATATAAATATATATAAATAAATATATATAAAAATACAAAAGACAAGTTTTTCTTTTTCTGAAGTGTGTATACATTTTTTGGTGGACTCTGCATATATATGTAGACTCCATCAATAAAACAGTTATTAATCTGAAGAAGTCCTTTGAAAAGATGAAAATTAATGTGGGAGTATTTTTCCTCATTTTATCATTCATTTATACCCAATTAGTCTGATATATAAATTTGTATATCATATTGTTAATTTGGTAAGAATTGTTGGATTACCACCCACTGATGATAATCACAGGTGCTGGGGTATTTGAAAGACTTCCTTTTTTCCCTTTGACTTTTGGAGTGGTAACACATTTTCTTTCACTCCAATAGACACGAGGTATATAAGTACTTCAGAGACACAGACTGAAGATTGTATTGAACTGATCATAATTTCAACATTTTTCTTTATCATTCTGTAACATGTCTTCTTAATACGTTTAGTAATTATTGTTTGTTTGAATTCCATATTTTTTGTCCTTTTTTTTTTACCCTGACTCACAGGAGTTGTGAAAGAAATGTACCAGGAGGCATAAAATAATATATTTACCAATTCCTGCAATAGAATGTATATATAATAAATAATGAACAAGACATTATTCTAAATCATTCATTCAAAAGTACAATAAAGTCTGTAATCAATAACTACTCAAAAATGCTGTTAGCATGATTGTCCAGTTCACATGTCTCCCTAGTCTTTTGAACAGGAGTAGAGGTTTATCTTTTGATTTCTGTTTAGGATTGGGTTTCTGATTTCTTTTAAAATCTACTTCAACTCTATACTTCTATTATTTCTGTCTGAACTCTGAAATTTTATTTACTAGGGTTCACTTATCTGGTTTACACACCACTGGACTTCCGAACTGAAGTAGAGGCTTATCTCTTGTTCCTTGTTTAAGATTGGGTTTCTAGTTCTTTCTAAAATCTGTTTATTCTCTTGCACTCTTAGTAACCGCATTGTTGCCTTGATTGGGGATGAATTGATTGAAAAAATAAATAAATAAAAGAAAAGCATAATTGCCACACTGAAAATAAAGGTTAATACCAGGAATCTATCAGTCCAAGATGGATGGCTACAGGATCATCTAACCAGTGATGTTTTGGCTTCATTTAGCAGGCATGTTGTAAATACAAGTGAAATTTTGTTTTTTTGACTTTCTGAGTAGAGAAATAAGCAAATAAATGGATAAGGCTGTTGTTACCTTACTACAGCTGTTTGTGTGTGTGTGTGTGTGTGTGTGTGTGTGTGTGTGTGTGTGTGTGTGTGTGAATTCTTGTGTTTTGCAGGCAAAAAAGCAGCAAGCAAAGTCTTGAATCAATAATTGTTCAATCTGAGTCAAATGACTCATTCCAATAGGCCTTAATCTCATTAACATTGCAACACTTGGGATCAAATTTTGTAATCAAGGTGCAATGTTTCACCAATGAAACAAAAATAAGTAAGATTACTTAAGGAAAAAATAAATAGAAAGTTGTGGGGGGTGCAGTAAGAAGATGAGAAAATGGTGCAGGAAAGAGAAAGCAAGGAAATTAATGAATTAATAAAAGATAAAAAAAGAGGAGATAAAAGTGAAGGGGAAAAGGAAGATGGCAGTTAATGAGATAAAAATAGAGAAGAAGATAATGTAGATGTAAAAGAAGAAAAAGTAAAAAAATACAAAATGTACAATTAATAATATAAATGAGAGCGAGAAAGAGAAGGATAGTGAAGAGGAAGGAAATAGGAAAAGAAGAAGAAAAAGATAAAAGGAAAGATAGGAGTAAAAGAAGAAAGAGAGTAAAAAGAAGATAAATAAACTTGTAATAATGAAGAGAGGGGAGAAAGAGAAATGAAAAAGAAACAAAAAATTTTAAGAGAAGAAATTATAGAAAAAAAGGAAAAAATTGAATATTATCAAGAAGAAAAAAAGGAGGAAAAATTCAAAAGAAGGAAACAAGATAGAAGAAAGAAAAGGAATGTAAGAATGATAAAAATGGCAAATTTAGAAAAGAAAATGAAACAGAACAGAGAAAAGAAATGAAAAAAAAGAAAGAGTGAGGTAGAAGGAAAGAAAGAGGAAAAAGGAAAGAAAAAAAGGAGAACATTGAAGAAATTGAAAGAAGAAAGAAAGAAAGAAAGAAAGAGAGGAGTAATGAAGAAAAGTTGAGAGTTTCCTATAGATTTCCGTTTTTCTCCCAGGATTTTTTCTAATGCATCTCAGGAATGATTCTGTTTAGACACCAGCCCCTGGTGTTTGTGTAATGCGACAAATCTTCTCTAGAATCAATCCATATATTAAAGAAAAAAAAAAACAAACAAAAAAACTTCCAGACAAGTTTTCTTGAGTTGTTAGATTTTGCAAGTCAAAAGAAAAATAAATTTAAAAAAGAAGTTTAAACACAATTAAAGAACCAGAGAAGCATAAACATTTATCTTCTTACTTCTGAATGATGTTCTAAATAAAGTCTGTCTTTGTCAAAATCCCTCAAGATAATTCTAACCAACAGAATAGGGTAAAGTGTAATGCTCATTGGATAAGGACTGTTCTACAGAACTCGTGATTTGAACAAAACAAAAAGTGAGAATATTTTCACATTGGAATAATTTTCAATTCTTCTTATGTTTTTTGCTTTAATGTAACATGTTTCTTCAGAATGTGAGCAATCACGACTCTTTCTATTCTTTGTAGCTCCACGCAATATTTGTCTTCTTATTATCCCCTTCAAGTCCCTGTTCTACCATCAATTTACATGAGATAGGTTACTTGCTGTTTCCCAATTCCCAAATTGCTTTCAATATATTCTCTGTGTATTAAATTCTCCAAGCCATCTTTCCTCAAGCTGTATCCCATAAATTTTAACTGTCACTTCCAATTCTAAGTATTAGGTTGTTTGGAAAATAATGCTTGATTTTAGAATCAAATTTTATTCCTGAAGTAATATATTTAAATAGTTTTAAATCAGTTAAAATAAGAACCCTATACATTTCTGGCATAGAGTTGTAAAGTTATTTATGCCTTTACAATAAAATTCTAAAGGTTTGGAGGCCAAGAAATCTTTGAATGCGATTTCTGCATCTTCATTGCAATGAAATGTCTTTTGGCTTAAAAATTGTCAAGATGCTTGAAAAAGTGGTAGTCAATGGAAAAGAAATCAGGTCAATATTCTGGATATGGCAAAGTCTTGTATTCCAAGTCAGTGAGCTTCTGCAGTGGGATCCTGACAACATGTGGCCAAGCATTGTCATAAACCAGAATTGGACCTCATTGATTATCCAGTAACAGTTGCATTTTGTTAAATTGAATGTTCATTTTATTCAGTTGGTGGCAGTAAATTTTGGCAGTGATAATCTGGTTAGATTTCAGAAAGCTGTAGTAGAAAAGACCAATGGTGGACCATCAGACAGTCACTATAATCTTCTATTGGGGTAATTTCAGTTTTGGAAAGGTTTTGGATCCTTTGTCATGATGAAGCAATTGTGCCAATCATTTTATGATTGTCTGTAAGGGATTTGTTTCTCATCACAAATCACTATTCAATCAAGAAATGGATCATTCAAATTTTGCAGACGCAGCATTGAACATACTTTAAAACTTCAAACTCTTTGACTTTCACTGAGTTAATGTGGAACCCATTTATTAAGTTTCTTCTCCTTGCCAATTTTCTTGGAGATGGTCTGATATTGTTGAAATATTGATACTCATTATCTGAGACATTTCTCTGACACTTTGACATGATTTTTGTTTGACTACTGGATTACTGTTTCCAGACGTTGATTGCCAGTTATAGATGGATGCTCTCAAGAATTATATACCTATTGTGGAACCTCAGAAACCAGTGCTGTACTGATACCTTCACTCCATACATTCTGTTTTCTCACAATTTCCTTTTTCTACTTTGTTTAGCAATTCCTGCAGTTTCTTTTCTGTGTCTGCTATTATGTCTTATGAGTTGAACCAAAACCAAGCTTAAAACTTGAAACAACATACAAAACATTTCTGATTTGGTTCTACAAAATTAGTAGTGCTTTCTTATGTTTTGTAAATGTATTCTAACATTGACTAAAGATTTTTTTTTAACTTGAAGTATAATTTTTAATAATTACGATACTAGCTGGGTCGAAGGAAATTCAATGAGTATAACAAATAAGATATCACATGCTTCTGTTCAGCTATTACCCTTTGCCTGTATTTTCTCATTTTCTCCCTTATCCCTTCCAATTTATGTTGCTGGTCCATGTTTTTGTCTAAATATTATACAAACATGAATTAGTTTCTTATGCAAAAAAAAAAAAAATGAATGTGCAATATTGCATTCCATCTTTAAAATTTTTTAATATTTCCATAAATATACAGCAATATTTATTAGTTTTTATTCTTACCTGTCTTTCAATATTTCATTGTCTTTTGATATTCAAATTGTAAATCTATTTTTCTTTGTCATTTATCCTCTCCTTGTTCTTCTCTTTATATGTAGTGATATATATTTTTTCCATTCACCTTGTTTCTTTTATTTTTCTCTTACTTTCTTATACTTTTTACTTTTCTACTTCACCCAATTCCTTCCTACTTTAAATGATTATTCAAGTTTCTTGATCAGATAGTATAATTTATTATTGTTCAGAATGGCTACAGATTGGGAAGATACTGCACTCTGATTCAAAAGGTTGTACATAGAAACAAACAGAATATTGTACGTTAAAGTAAGAATTTTTTTTTGCTGATCAGAGAATTTCAAATACTTGTTTATGAAAATGGAATCCATCAATTCACAATTTTATGCACAGATAAAAATCATAGAATATTTGATATGAAGAGTTTTATTCAGGATTTTAAGAAAATTATGTTCCGTGTTCAATTTTAAGAAAGTTATGTTCAGGATTATCAGATTATTTATTAATAAATCAAAATCATTCCAGAAATTAAAGTTTGAAAAATTCTAAAATAATGTTGCCAAGAACTTGCTTAAAAGAAAAATGTTTATTAAAATTGATTTTGGCAAAATTTTATCTAAAATTCATTTGCAGAGTAGAGATAATTCAGAATGTTATAATAAATAATAATAAATGAATATGAAATTATTTTATAACAAATAATGGTAAAGATAATACTAGCTGCTTCCTTTTTAAGGAAACATTCAGTATTCATTGACCGAGCAGCTAGTGCTGCTTTTGGTTAAAATTTATAAAATCTTTTTCTTAAAATTTTTTCAGGAAAATAGGTTTCTCAAGTCCAGCATCTGTACTTGTTCTTTCCAGTATTTATGGGGGCTTCCTTCCTAACCTTTTATTTGAAGTAGTGTGGAATGTCAACATCTTGATTATTTCATTCTTTTCTCTTTAATTTACATGTGGTAACCATTTAAGTTGTTGCTGCTATTGAAATTCCTCAAGTGATGTGGTTTCTGTTATTTGGTACAGTTCTTTGTAATTCTGTAGCACTAGTCCATGAGGTTCAAAGAAGGAGAGTCCTCACTAAGACCTACAGATTTTTATTTGCTCAAAACCATTTTTAACCATTCATCTGAGAAAGCAGTTGAATACAGTTGACAGTTTGAATATTTCTGAAAAAGTTTGGTGTCAGGAATGATATAGATCTGTAATGCAATCGGTCCGGATCTTGACTTTAGTAATATTCTCACCTGTGTGATATGGCTTCTCTCTGTCTTTTCTACAAATATTTTCATGGCAACTGTTCTGATGAACACTTTTCCCTAGTGCCTCAACTGCATGAATTTAAGCGTACTACTAGATTGGCAACTAGGCCTCACCATTTTACTGCAGAACGAGCTAGATGCAACTGCATGTTCTATTCTAATAGTTTCTTTTCTTGCATGTAGCTATTAGGAGTGAAAGAAAATGAAAAAGACTTTAGAAGGAACTGGAAACCTATCCTAAACATGAAACAAGAGAGAAACTTCTACCTCCAGAGAAGAATGTGAGCTGGATGCTAGCTATATAGTTTGTATGTCATATTGTTCTCTCTTTCTCTCTCTCTCTATATATATATATATATATATATGAATGATAAAATATACTTTTAAGGTATGCTATATTTCCGGATTAAAGTGCTCAATATTAGGGATAGAGTGTAAGTATATATAACAGTGGACATTGAAATCAACATCCAGAGGTGACAGACTGTTTCATGCAAAATGCAATCATCAGGCCATATATATATATATATATATATATATATATATAGAGAGAGAGAGAGAGAGAGAGAGAGAGAGAGGGGAAACAAATATTTGTACACATACAAATTTTTAATTTATTGTATTTCCAACTAATGAAAAAACATACTTTTCATATAATTATATGTATAATAACTAAATATGCATAGAAAACAGAAAAAAATTTGATTTAATAAAAATAAATCCCATTTATCCATTTTAATGGGTAATTCAATTCAAAAATATGCCCTTAAGTAGGTGCTCGAGGTGGTCGTCAGTGATTTTATTTGACTTGGTTCATCAGGGAGTTTTCGGTCTTTCAACATCATACTCCCCATCACCAAGTCGACCCAATCAGGGGAGATCAATCCCTGATCCCCATCTCAATAGCTACTCTGGCCTTTTAATGAATTAGATGAAGAAAGACCACGTTTTCCGCATACCGCATTGGATGTTTGTAACAACCAATCTGCTGCATGAACTATCTTTTAAATGGTCCATGGTGGAGAGTGGCTTCTTTTCTTTTTTTGGTGGATAGCAGTTTCAATGGATAACTGAGGAGGTAATCTTAATGTTTCTAAATTTAACCCTTTTCCCTAAGTATTGTATAGTGTCTTACTCTAAATATTTGCAGTTTTTATTTTATTTGTTCATTTATTTAGAGGGCGTGAAAAGCTTCAATTCAACCCTACTATCACCTTTTATCGTTTAGCCTAATTCTTGACATTATTATAGGTCAGTTAACTTTAAATGGATGTATTTGCAAAATGAAAATAATTGTCCATAAACATGCTGTATATTTTGACTGTACACACAAAAATAAAATGAAAAAAATAAAATAAAAATAACAGAAAAAAATACATAATATTCCTTAACATTGATTTAAAACTATTTACAATTTGAAGTCGTTTAAATACAATAAACTACGAAATACTCTTGAAATGAAATTAGACTATGAAAGAAGTGCGATCTGCATTCTTATATCCTTTAAAATAAAATAATATTAAGTAATAATGAAGCTTCATATTATATGTATATATATATATGTATAGTTTAAAACCAATGACAAACTGATAAAATAAAGTAAAAATAATATACAAACAATATATAGTGATGATTGAGAGAAAAAACTCTATAAATACACTATGTACGTGTTATGATTCTGATTAAAATATACAAAATGCAAAATGTTCGTGTAAAAATAAAATTTAAAAAAATATGAGAATAGAGGACAAAAAGCCTTACAAGATGTGCTGTGCCAAAACCACTAAATAGTAACTTAAAAAAAGTATTCATACAATACAAATTTCAGATTTTAAAACTTTTAAATTGCTTTAGTACTTGAGATGATTCAAGTGGAATATTCTAGAATGTTCGAATAATGTTATCAGTAGTTATTTTTAGCCTAAAAAATACAAACAGAACATTCTGTAATTGATATTCATGCAAGAAGGTTATCATCATGACAAGAAGTAAAGAATTGACAAATTCACAAAAAGAACTGATTGTCAAGCTTTGGAAAGAAGGTAAAAGTTACAGGAAAATCTCAAACAACCTGAATATTCCATTTACTATCATTAGTTCATTCATTGCAAGATATCAAAAAATCTCAAAAACCGTTGAAAAACAAAGAAGAACAGGTGCTCCACAGAAAATTTCTTCAAGTTCTTCGAGAAAAATAATGTGTTAAATTAAACAAAATCCAATAGTTACTTGTCAAGAGTTGCAGCATGATTTGCTCTCATCAAGAATCTGTGTTACTAAATGGACAATAAGCAATGAAATTCATAGGAACAGTCTAAAGTCATGCTCCTCTCAGAAACCTCTACTGCTGTTGCAAAGACACAGAGATGCCAGATTGAAATTTGATAATGAAAAATTGTATTGGGAAAGAGTATTATGGACAGACAAAATCAAAATTGAGTTGTTTGGACATAATTCTAGAAATTTCATATGGAGGAAAGATGGTGATAACTTCAAACAAAAGAACATGGTTCCAACAGTGAAATCTGGTGTTGGCAGCATCATGGGGATGTTTTTGTGCAAAATGTACTGGCAACATATCAGTAATAGATGGTAGAATGAATTCTGCAGCATATCAAAATATTTTGGAAGCAAATTTAATGATTTCATTTGAAAATCTTGAACTTTCTCCTGATTGGATCTTCCAATAAGATAATGATCCTAAGCACACTGCAAAATCTATCAAGAAATGGCCAAGTCAGTCCTCAGATCCCAATTGAGAAACTGGCATTATATGAAAATTTGACTCTGGGGCGTTATTTGAAAATTCACATCCAAACAAGAGCTCCAACAAACATCCCGGATCTGAAAACCATATGTGAAGAAGAATGGAAGAGAAATACCAAGTAAAATTTGCAAATCATTAATTGAGAACTACAAGAAGAGGTTGGTTGCTGTAGAAGTGAATAATGCCTATTCTATAAAGTATTAAATGAAGATTATGTATTCTTTTTTGTATTGTACAAATACTTTTTCATCCATTAAAATGGATAAATGAGGTTTTTTTTCTATTAAATCAGACTTTTCCTGTTTTCTAAGCATAGTTAGTGATTATGCATCTGTGTATAGTTAATTATATAAAATGTTTATTCATTAGTTAGAAATACAATAAATTAAAAACTTATATGTGTATGAATGTTTGTGTATGTATATATACATGTGTTTTTTTATATTCTATATTATTAGTACATTCATAATCTCTGATCCCTTTCTTGAGATCAAAGTTTTATGTGTAAAAGGAAGACAAAATGAGTGTGAAATTCAAAGATGTTTCTTTCTTTAAAAACATCATTGATAACTTCATTGTAATGCTCTCAACAGGTTGAAGCTCATCTTTTATTCATGGCAAAAAATCTTTGAACCTTTTTTAAAATGTAATTATCGATATATACAAATATAAATTGAGAATATTTTTACAAAGCATATGTTATTATTTAGTGCTTCATGCGACAATACAGAGTGTATGACTTTGCTAGTCACTGAAGAGATTAACTTAGATTTGAAAAATTAGAATCATGCAAATTTAGTTAAAAAAAGAAAAATGATTTGATTAGTGTTAATGAAAATTTAGTCAAGATACATTTGATGAGGAGATTTGAATTTTAGAAGCTATGTAAGTATGGAAAAAGATGTCTTTCAAGAACTAAGCAAGGTATTAATACATTGTTATATAATATCTATTTTCTTTATTACAGTGAATATTGGAAAATGTCCACATAGGTAAAGAAGAGACCTGAAGTGACAGAGATGTGGTTCTACCAATGAGAATGCTAAGGAATAGCATAGACAGAACATGTGAGCAATGAGGAAGTTTTAAGGAAAATAGCAACCACAGCAAATAACCTACTTAACAGAGATGCTGATGAGAATGCTAAGAAAAGCATAGACAGAACATGAGCAATGAGGAAGTTTTAAGGAAAATAGCAGCAAAGGAAACTAATACTAAGGGGGAAACAGCAAATTTTTAACAGAGATGAATGAGAATGCTAAGGAAAAGCTAGACAGAACATGGCAATGAGGAAGTTTTAATACTAAGGAAACTGATACTAAGCAAGGGAAACAGCAAATAACCTACTTAACAGAGATGTAATACTGATGAGAATGCTAAGAATATCATAGACAGAACATGTGATGGAAGTTTTAAGGAAAATAGCAACTATAAGGAAACTGATACTAAAGGGGAAACAGCAAATAACCTACTTAACAGAGATTGGTTATACTGATGAGAATGCTAAGGAAAAGCATAGACAGAACATGTGAAATGAGGAAGTTTTAAGGAAAATAGCAAAAGGAAACTGATACTTGGGGGAAACAGCAAATAACCTACTTAATTAGTTTATGTGAATGGGTTGCCGAATAGAGCGGTATTGTAAAAGGTCAAAGGTTACTTGGAGCAATAAAAGAGATGGATTATGTGGAGATGCATGATCAACCACACCCTAAAAGGACATGACACATGGAAGAAGCTCTTTAGGCCGAAGATACATGGCACCCTAATTGAAAGTTTATGGTCTGCTTTAAAGACCTAAGGAAACAGAAACTACACTTTGGTCCTAAAGAAAATGCAGTGATTAAGGCCACAATCTTGAGTAGTGTCTTCAATGTCAGAAATATTTTTATTTCCTTCAAATAAACAATAACATTTGTAAAAATGTATATGTATTTTTTTTTTTTGGTCTTTCTTTTTTACATAACATAAATACTAGTGGTGAAGTAATTTTTGATTTACTGTTTTTTGGAATACAGGTTTTGCCTCTTTTTTTGTCTAGTTTTCTAATTGTCCTATGAGATACACTAGGGTGTCATGACACCCTGGTTGAAGAGACTTGTACCAAAAACACAGTTTTATAGAATAAAGGTATCAATAGGTGATACTGGTTTCCAAATGATTCTAAATGCATTTGTCCAACCTTCATCAGAGTTATTACATTGTGAAAAATTGTTTGTTACAAAATGTTCAAAGTTTCTATATTCTGTGGAGAAATTGACTATTGGGAAAGGAGCAGCATGCTTACCTTGTGTTGTTGAAACCCTTACCAAACAAACAGATTGTTATTATCTTTACTAAGCTTTTATAGTTACAGTGGTCACATAACAGGGTTACCATGTGATCCCTGAAGTTCTATAAAAGGAGAGGAAATCTATCTCTCTTTTTTAAAAATTACTTTCTACGTTACCAAGTTATCAGACAGTTATTTGTTGCAGAAAACAGATATTTCGCAACTTAAGGTAGGTTCTATTGCTTTTTGTTGTCTTGATCTAAACATTTTCTCAACAATACTGAATAGAAGGACAACAGATAAGAGATAGTAAAATTGGTTTGGTTGATTTTATTTAGCAGCTTATCAACATCTCCATGGGCTATTTAATACTGAAATCTAAATATTTTGAAGGCAATTGTATACCTTCAACTACATGTTGGTCATTTTGCTACAAAATGTGTTGTTGGTAATTCTACTATAAATAGGTATTGTCAGTAATTTTTTTATATAAAAATACATTACTGGTATTTTTACTATAAGCATGTATTTTTATACTTTCATGGTGTTTTCTTTTGTTCAGTCCAGTGGGGTAGGTGACTATTTGCCCATAGTTGGGACCTTAACAGGTGCTACTACCCTGAATCAGGATGGACCTGGGAACAATAGCAATTATGATGTGGTCCCACGCTTCTCAAAACCGCCAATCTCCCAATCATAGGCTTTGCTGTCACATATAGTTTATTGTCATATCTAGAACTTGATATAGTAAAAAGTCAAAGAGAAGAATGAGTGAGAATCAAGAAGTCTAGACAAACCCAAAGAAAATATTTAGTATTGTTCCAGTTATTATATTAGACTACATATATTATAGTTCATGTATTATGATATCTCCTTTATTCTTTTGTGCTTTTCTTGGTCAACTGATACGCTTGTTGGGCTATCAGATTATTTTCCAGTGTGTGAGGTTTTCAACATACAAAATGTCCTCATTCACACAATAACGTACACAGTTTATTAACCAATAATTCAGTAACTACCTTTTCTTTTTGTCAGATGAAACTTGGGCTTAGAAATGAATAATAGATTTAATATTTAAACAATAGAAGCTTAAAGTAGAATTTGAAATCTCGAAATCTAATATATGTTCTGAGGTTAATGAAGTGAGCATATATTTTTGTTGGTACTCTGCTGGGGCAAATACAAGCACACAAACTTGTGCATTTCTGCTGGGCATTCTCAAATATCTATCTGCAAATGAATGCTTCCCATATATGAGGGTTGACTGATAAATAACATTCCATTATGTATAGGATTATTAATTGTTGATACAGACACATATTTGAATTTATATATATTTATTTTGTTCAAATATTCTTAGTGTCAGTTTGCAATGTTGTGGAATAGAGTGACAGTGTTTATTAGTTATGAGTGCTACATGTGAATTATATATAAAGGAGCAATTATTGATAGAATTTTGGGCAGTAAAGTTCTGCATGCCAATCACCATTTATGGATGTCTGAAAGTAATGAAACCTTGCAACTAGTGATGAGACAAAGAATTGGAATTCAGAATTGGAAATACTGGGACTTTTTGAGGTATTGGAATCGGAAAATTTTAAACCTAATTTCCAATTCCAAAAATGATTCTTTGGATTTTATTTTTGTTTAAAACTTAGTTTTCCATTCCTAGTACAGATTTTAAACTATCAGTAAGATTAAAATCTATAGATCATAATAACATCTAAGTTAAGTATGTGAAAAAAAAAAAAAAAAAAATTAAAAAAATGAGAAATGTGTAAATTTCTACTTAGTTCTCTAACTTTACATAAAGTTTGCTAGTTTAAAATCTGTTTCAGTTCAAAATAAAATTTTTATTTCTAATTGCTTTTTAAACATTGTTAATTCAACCATTTAATATTATAAATTATTAATTTTATAATTATAATCAAAATTATGTAATATAAACTCAAATTAAATTCACCTCCTTGTTTTCAAGTTCTCTTTTAAGACAATTTTTATTATTTTAATTTATAGAAAAAAAAAATGAATGTATGGAAATCTTGCTAATGTCCCATTTGATTTCTTTGCATAAAAAATTGACCTTGTGTCACAAATTGTCCTCATGGTGATGGCAGTTAAATTACAACAATTTGTTTTTATAAGAGTTTTAAATCCATAAAATCCATTTTTAGTCGAGGTTATTGAAAAAATTTATTTTTGTTTACATGCATAAATAAAAATAATTCTTCTTTTCAATAAGTGAGACTTAAAAAAGTAAACATTCTTTTTATGAAATTTAAATTTGTTTCTATAAAATTCATGTATTTCATAAATTTTCAATATGGATTTTCATCTTTATTTACTTAAAAGAATAAACAAACTTTTATTTCAAGTTTCCTGAAAAACCTTTTTCACACAAACGTTTGTATTAAAAAACCTAAAATTTAATTTCCATCAAAAATTGTATTAATTTTATTTTACTATTTTTCTCTAGCTTAATTGAACTTTTCTTATTATGGCATTTAAAATATTTTATCTCTTTAAAAACAAAACAAAAATCAAGCGATAAGTTTTTACTCTGTTATTACACTTTTACTCTTTTTCTTTTAACAAAAATAAAACACTTTTTGATTCTTTTTAGAAATTATTAAACTTTTTAATTTGGAGAAATTTATTTTACACAGTAAAACTTATTAGTGATTAAATTTTTGAACGCTTATTTATTTATTAAGTTGATGTGAAAATTTATATTGAATTCTTTTTAAACATCTATAAGCAAATTTAAAATTTGAATTTATTTTTTATTCACTGTCCTGCCGAATTAGATACTTTTTGTACTTTATCAAAATTTAGGCATGAATTAAACCACAATACATAGGATAATGACTTTCTGCTTAGAGTATTATTGTTGCAATATATATATATATATAAGGGTGTCTCTTATTTTTGAAGTGCATACTGAAATTAAATTTTCACGCCTAGATTTGTTCCATTCATTGAAAAATGCCACATATAACATTTTAAGATTGCATAATATTTAGAGCATGCTTTTGCTTGTTAAAACTTAAAAGGTGGACAAAAAATAGACCCTTTTTTATTTTACAATTAATAGCAAACTATTGTTAGTTGAATATTTACTAATTATACACATTAGAAAACTAGAAACATTTTTAACAATGAAAAACTTAAATTTTAACCGATGTTTATTATTTTCAGACCCTAATTATGGCAAGTGTATCCAATGCCAAGAAGAAAAGTGTAGTTTGCAAGTTTTTTTTAAGATTTCCGGTGATAACCAAAGTAAAGCAATATGTCAACTGTAGCTAGGTACTTAAGTGATTTACATAAAGAAATCATTTTTTTATTGTGTAAACTTTTATCCACTTTTTTAAATAAAAAGCATATCTAACTTTATTTCATAAGAGCGAGAAAAGAACATAGAACTTACAGTTACATTTAGTCAATTCAAACTGTTAACAGTTTCTTTTCTCGCACTTCTTGTTTGTGGAACTTCCTTCCTGGATCCATGCTTTCCAACTTTAATCTTCAAGAATTGAAATGCAATATCAATCACTATCTATTGTTTTCTTGATTACTTTTCTTAGTAATGTTTCTGTTTTCAAATTCTTTCAAACCCAGTAAACACTTGTGCTTTAGTGGCCTTACCGTCTTGCCTGGGGTAAATTTGATTAAAAAAGAAGTTGAAATTTTTATTTATCACTCAACTGCTGTAATTTTGAAGATAAATTTACTTCATTTTATATCAATTTTATTGATCTATTTCATGTAAAATTTGTTTTGTAGTATTGGGGATTTTATTTATCAGTCATTCCATATAGATTTCTTTTTAATACTTTGATGCAAACATTTATTTATTTTGATGTTTTTAGGTATGCACTCTATATATTTTTATTTTGTCAAATATAAATTTCACGATTTCTGGTTGGCATTATTTTTTGTTTTATATTAGAGGACACTGAAATGTTTTATGTATATGAAGGGGTTTTGAAAGTTTTCTGGTTCAACTAAGAAGGGATTAAGAAAAAAAAAGATTCTGATTTTTGGTCTTTTGACCAAATATTGAGAAGTAGGTCAAGCCAAGAACTTTTCAGCACCCCCTGTATGTTTGTCATTAGAGTAGTTCCTACTTTCATACAAAGCTTCCTCTCAGTAATTTCAAGGACAAATAAACGTTATTATTTAAGGTAGTAATACAATCTAAAATAATTGACTGCTCAAAAAAGAAATCAGAAAGAGTCAAAACAAAAAACATCCTCAGACAAACACGTAGCTCTCAATCTCTGACATTTTCCCACCTTTTTTTAATTTATCATCACTAACAATACCCATGTTTGCAGGGTTAGACTCCAAAAAGAAGATGCACAAAAGCTAAATGATGCCAAAGTATTTTCTGGGAATATAATAAAGTCCCCATGGTTAAGTGCAATCATTTGTGTAATGATTGCCAAAAAAAGAAACAAAAAAAAAGCATTTGGGTTGCTTTTGTGTCAACAAAAGAATGCTCTGATTCAAGGATAGAATATATGTCGTATATTTTTGGCTTGCTTTTGTTTTGTGAACTGCATTTAAAGGAAGAGAAATTTAGCTTACAGGTTGTGTCAGATATGCTTACTGCTCATGTGTATAGATGTAAACAGGTTTAGTGTTGAATACCAATGATTTTAATCAGAGATGCTTGTATGAAAGTCGAATACACAGAAACATGCATACAATGTATGCAGCAGAATCATGTGTAGTTAAACATTAATTATACTTTCAAATATTTACTGGTAAATACATTTAACTGATGTGTTAGTCAGGCAAAAACATTATTGCCTAGATTTAATTTGCTGCCAAATAGTTGTCTGATATGATACTCACTTAATTTGCCTTGAACAAAAAATGAATAAACATTGCTTTATAAACATAAAAAATCATGGAACAATGAATTTGTAAAATTCAAATGTTACAAGCTTAATAAATTAAATATAGAAATGCAAAATAAAATTAAATTGGCCCAAAGGATGGTTCCATCATTTTACATTAAAATTGCTTCAGCTTTCAAAAGATTATAATATACACTACAGGCATAAAGTTTGGGGCAATCCTGCATTTCTTAGAAAAAAGAAAACAAAAACATTGAAATGAGATATTTTTGTATTTTTTTAAGTAAAAGATAAAATTTCAGTAACTACAGTGTATTTGCTTTCTATTTTTCAGTTTTTCTCCAGGCTTTTCTTATTACTAAAACGTTCAAATTTGGAATATTTTGTATGAGAAACTATATTTTGTTTTCACCATTGGGCCCTTAGTAGACTTTTTGAGATTACCAATATTTTCAACTAAGTTAAATATTAATATAGGTCTGATATGTTAACTTAGCACTGACTAATGTTGTAAACAAAACATATGGAGCTGTTTCTGAAGAAAAAACAGATTGTGCCATTATAACAATATTTTTATATATTTTTTTAATATAGTTTTTAATTTTTAAGTAATTTGCACAAAATCAAAGCAGCTAAATATTGAGGTGAGGGTACAAATTGAAATTTTATTCAAAGAAGGCTACTCTCAAAGACAAATGGCCAAGAAGTTAAAGATTTCTAGACATGTGGTGCAATATTAATTACAAAAGCAGTTAGAAACTGGTATTTTTGACTTTGGACTTTTGAGGCACATTTATAACTTTTGGAATTACAACCCCAGATTTCTGTATTCCCTTTCAAGTCTTGAGAGAGCCCAAAAGTGTCTCCCCATCCATATGAGTGATGAATTATTGTACACCCTATACCTTTCCCACAAATGAAATGTTGCAAGCCTCTTGCTACTCTATTGCTATTTCTATGAAGTGTTCAGATGAACTACATTCTTTAGTTTCACCAGTTCTAACCTTCAACACCCACTATGCTGCATATATTGTAATAAACCATGCTGATTCTTGTCATATTCCATTGGTGAGATATAAATTCCACTCAAACAACTTCTTACCATGAAATGCTACTTTGTTGAACTGACTCCCCAGAGGATGCTTCTCTGATCACTACCATCTTAAACTGTTCATGGCTATAGTAACCATGATCTTCCCACATATCCCCATAAACTGCGCCTCTTACATCTTCCTCTATAACTCTTTACCTTGATTGGTTCTTGGGTCTTGTATAGGATAAACCTTATTGTAAAAAGTGAAAAGGATAACATATGACAGCCAGGTTTCATTACCCATGATGATGTGCTGTATAAAGTCCCTATTATTTTCCCTATAGTATTCCAAAGGGTGAAAAGAAAGGCTCATACACTGAAAAACTTCTCAAGGCCAAACTCATGCCTTTTAATGTTTTAGAGAAGTGATTAGGAGTTTATTGATTTTATGCTGAGTGTGTATAGAGTGGGAAATCACTGGACAAGATAAAGAAGAAACTTTAACCAACAAAAATACGGTTCTACAGAAGGTTGCTGAGAATACTTGAGCAATGATGAATTTCTAGAGACAATTGTAACAAAAAGGACATTTATACTTAATATCAGGAAAAGGCAGTTGAAATTTCTAGGGCACATAATGAGGAAAGAGGGCTTAGAAAATTTGATACTCACAGGATAGACTGAAGGTAACAGAGATAGTGGAAGTCAATGCATAACGTAACTGGCAAGCTTTAGTGATTGGATGGCAGAGAAGAGTTTGGAAGAGATGGCCAAAAGACAGACTTAAGTAAGAGCTACAAAGGACAGTAAGTTGTGGAGAGCCAATGTTCAGAAGGGGCATGGCATAAAGAAGAAGAAGAAGAAGGTGTGTCTCGTGATAGTAGAGTGTGAACTATGAGGAGTGGTCATATTGTAAGAAAATAGACTGGAGACTAAGGTAATGATTACAGATGGCAATGAATGAAATATTATTAGAGAGGATTTTTCAGTGGAGGATTTATAAAAATATTGATTGTCAACTATGAGATAATTTGTGGTTGGTAGTTTTTATTATGATGCCAACTATGAGTTATCATGTGCTTAGCATTTTCTGATACATTTTCATCTGTGAATGACAACAGAGTTTATTTACAGTGATACTTTTAGTGTGAAAATAATGTTAACACTTCAGTTCAAGTTATAAATTGGTGATTCTTAACCTTTTCCCTTGTTCGCATCTCTTTCAAAATACCAACCAGTTCTCACCCCACTTTCAAAGCACCAACCAGTTCTCACACCTCTTTCAAAGCACCAACCAATTCTCACACCTCTTTCAAAACACCAACCAATTCTCACACCTCTTTCAAAACACCAACCAGTTCTCACACCCTTTCAAAACAAACCAGTTCCAGTTCTCACACCCCTTTCAAAGCACCAACTAGTTCAAAGCCAACCAGTTCTCACACCCCTTTCAAAGCACCAACTAGTTCTCACCCCCCTCTCAAAGCACCAACCAGTTCTCTTTCAAAGCCCCCAGTTCTTTCAAAGCACCAACCAACCAGTTCTCGCCCCCTTCTCAAAGCACCAACCAGTTCTTGCCCCCCTCTCAAAGCACCAACCAATTCTCACACCTCTTTTAAAACACCAACCAGTTCTCACACCCCTTTCAAAGCACCAACTAGTTCACGCCCCCCTTTCAAAGCACCAATCAATTCTCACACCCACTTCCAGAATTGATGAGAAACAATATTTATCTCATGTGTAAATAACAAAATTGTTGTGTTTCTTTTTAATCTTTATTCACGTGACTGACAACAAAACAATGCAGTACAAAAATCCAGATAATTTTCATATTAGCAAAAAAATAAAATTAGGGTAACATGTGCTTGTTCGATGCATGGTTTATTGTGAATGATTATGGTTGAGTAACAAACTCATTGACTTTGTGACGGTTGTTTTCTGTTTATGATGATATCAAATTTTGGAGACTTGGTGATGAGTGCTACTTGCATGACATATTAAGGATCCAGTTGAGTTTCCTTAATAAACCAACCCTAATAATTCAGTATCCCTGCATCCCCTAAGAACCAATATCACACACTTTGGGGTGGAAGAGCACCCCTGGTTAAAAACCAATGCTCTAAATCAATTCATAAAGAATTTGTATTGCCTAAGTTGGCTATTATAAACATAACATTTGAAGTCAGATTTTGTAAATGACTTCTGGTAGTAAATGTGTTAATGAATAACAGTACCACATTTTTTCTTTTTTTTTTTACTAAATTTCAACCAATACAAGGCTTGAAAGCCACTCAAGGTAGAGGGTTAGAGTCAAAATAGTAAGGATGAATGAGGGGCATGAGATGAATGTATGAAAAGGTGGTCGGAATTTAAGATTATGAAAATAAGAAAGATAAATAATAATTGATTCACATTCCATTCAGAAGCATTGAAAGAGATACTGGACAAATAGAATATTAAGAACTACTTTAGAACTATGTATATACCGAGTTGGAAGGAGAGTAGTGAAAATCATCATTTAATGGTTAAGACAATGACTTAAAGGGGACACATATCACATCGAAGCTGGTGAGGGTGACGTGGCTGCAAAGTGCTGTATTCAGGTATGAGTATAGACATCCAAGATCTGTGCTGCTGGCATCCAAAGAAAAGGGAACAGTATGTATCTGTCGAAATTAGGGAGTAGGTTTGGGTAAAGCTGCCAGATCCACACTGAACATCGCAATAGGGAAAGGTCAAGTTGTTGGATGATGAGGCTAACAATGTCAGGAGAGGAGTTGAGGTTCACGCTGTGGTCACATGAAGGTTAGAGATAGAGAGTGACATCGTTCTTACGTGACACAAAACTATGAAATGGCATGATGGCAGCAGGCATGGATGCCAAGTTATAAATCGTTGTAAATAGTTTTTTTTTTATTTGTTGGCTTGACATTGGGTGAAATGATCTTTAAGATCAAGGAGGCTTGGCATATGCATGAGAGTCAGGGGAAGAATTTGGTGAGAGGGGATGGGTTGGGGGGGGAATAGAATATTAACTGAAATAAGCAAAAAATTGTCTTTTTTTGTTTCTTGGCTGCTTCTGAGTCTGACTGGTGGTATTTTTGTGCATAGGAATTTCCTCATTTGAGTTCAAGTTAAGTAAATTTGATTTATCCTGTTTGTGAGTGTTTGCTATGTTTCTCATATTTTTGTAAAGGGAAGAGAATATTTTTATTCTGCTATTTAAACCAAAGTGATGACAAATAACGGACATTGCATAAGTAACATATGTTATGTGAGTAAATAATAATGTTATATAAGTAATTAGTAATAGATGTTATACAAGTAATTAGTGGCATACACAACTGATTGGTAATATATGTTACACAAATGATTAATAACATGCATTATATTAGTAATTAGTAAGATGTGTTATACAAGTAATTAATAATGTGTATTATAAAAGTAATTAGTAACATGCATTACATGTGATGAATAATGTGTTGCATTATTAACTAGTAACATGTGCCACACATATGATTAATAATGTGGTATATTCATAATTAGGAACATTGGTCATTAAGCTAAATTAAAAACTGAAAACTATTTTTATTTTATTCTGTCACTATCTTCAGTTGAGATAGCAGCAATTTAAAAGATGAGACTTAAAATAGAGTGTGTACTATTCTGGTATATAATAATCAATATATAATACTGACTCTTGAGCTATTATAATTACAAATGTTGGATTGATGTTCTATCCTCTTCTCTAATTAGAATGCACCACATTTGACTAGTCATGTGAGCCTTAAAGACCAATTACTAATGCTCTGATCTGTACAGGAGAAAATTTTTGGATAGACGAAGAGATATTTCTTTGATAAATGAAAAAATACAGCTGCTTGCAACTTGTTATGCACCATTTCTGAGTAAAGACAGACAGACAATTGTAATATTTGCTAGCTTTCCTTTACATGGTCAGAGAGAAGGCATGCAACATATTTCAACACTTTGTTAGCATGTTCTTACAAAAAAGTGAGAAAATAAAACCTTCATTTATATTCTCCCAACTCCTCCTTAGCTATTTTTTATTTTTAATGTTTCTAATGAAGTCTTAAAGAATGAAATGCATCACGCAAAAAATGATTTCACTTTGTCATTAATTTTCCAAACATGTTTGGGATCTGCCACAGTTATAGAAAGGTTTTGAGAAAGAAAGGAAAAAGATAATGGTATATGGTAGACTGTGAACAAATCTTATTTTTTATCAGGAAATGTTTTTTAAATACTTTTAATTTTATGACTTGTTTGCATGCTAAATATGTAAATATTAGACTAGAATATATATATATATTTCATGTTTGAAAAAGAATTTACGATATAAATAACCTTTAAGAAAACTAACAGTTTCACTAGGATTTTAAAAAAAAGAAAACAGGAAAAATTTGGAATTCGGGTAAAACTGATAATATCTGTAATATCAAGTGTTATGTTTTGTTTATATAATACATTTACAAAGGCTGAATCAGTTTACAGATTAAAAAAACATGTTTTTATCCTGTATAACTAAATTTGATGCATGAGTTTATCAATTTGATTTTCCCATGATGCCTCAGCTTAATTTCAGAAGTCTTCTGATTAGTGAATACATATTAATTTCCTTATATAAGTGTTTGAGCTGAATTTTAAGTCAGCAAATAGACAAAAAATGTTGTACAGTGCTGCCATGTTTTTTTCATTGATGCATTTATGTCCTTAATTAAAGTAAATCATGTCTATGCTTAATAAAAATAACTTTTTGCTTGGTCATATTTATACTGAACTTCAATATATGCATGAGACATTAGAATAATATCTAACATTATATCAAAGTCAAAACTCTAAGGATATAAAACTGTATTAGCTTTTGTTTTAAATATTGTCAAAATAGAAGATATCACAAGGATATTTCAGGCTTCTGGATGATATTTAAGTTTTTGGCAGAGACAATTTTTTCTTTGAGGTATGATTTTCATGTTGGGTGCTTAAACGTGAACTCGAAACCTCTTGCTTCCTTTTGACTTCAAAGTTTTGCACTTATGTTATTGAAGTGATTTTAGAAAAAAAAAAAAAATTCTAAAGCAATAAGATAAACAAAATAAAATTCATGAAAATACAAAAATAAATATTGTCCCTTAAAAATAGAGAGAGAAAAACAAAAGCACAGAATACGAATTTAAAAAATATTCTGTAATCATCAGTGAGCCAATTCAAATATCATTTTACAAAGTAAATCATGTTTACCCACAAAGCTGTGTTTATTCAGGTACAAATGTAAATATACAAGCCAAGGCTTTTCTTTTGTTAGAAAACGTTTTTCTTATCATCTCATGTGTTCCAATTTCTTATTTTAGCCCATAAAGCAGAAAATTCCATTTCAAGAAGAAATTGGTTCAACTTTTTCCAATATGGTTTGGATGGAATTGTGTCATGGCCAGGAAAATAAAGATATATAGTAATACTAAAATATACTTGCTAACAAACTTTTATAAAGATGGAAAAAGCAAAAGAACTACATTCAAATATATTATCCCTCATATACTACATTACCATTACTGTTTCTACCTTATATTATTCCTATGACAAATAGTTAATATAATAATATAGCTACTAAGTAACATTATTATATATGGAGGCAGGACACATAGCAAGAACAAAAGATAACAGAAGGAATTAAAGGTTGCTTAATTGGTGTCCAATATAGTAGGAAAAGATGCAATAGAAAAATTACATAAATGATGCAGAGATGAAATAGAGATTTGCTTGTAAGACACAGTAGACAATAGCACAGTCATGGTTGTCATGGAAGGATTTGGAAAAAACTCTGTCTTGCAGTCGACTGGTAATGACTCCTAATGATGATGTATATTATATATAACATCAATATTATCACTACAACCCTAGTTATGACTGCATCAGTTATCATAGTGAGAGATTAATTTTAAAACAGTCAAGTCAATACTAATTAATATTATATCATTTAATAATGCTTTCTTGTTAATATGAAATGTAATATTATGTATGATGGCCAGATGAAAAACATACTGCTCCGTGGATGAATATGGATAATCATCATCATCACCATCCATTTTATAGTAATTTGAAAAATATAAACATTATATCTTTCCATACATACATCAGCAAATATATATATATATGTATATATATATATATATATATATATATATATATATATATATATATATAAAGAGAGAGAGAGAGAGAGAGAGAGATAAATAGATAGAATGTTCACTTTCTAACCATGAAACCTGGGCTTGAATCTCACCATGGTTGATTTGTCAGGAATGCTATTGGTCTGGAGTGGGGACAATCCCAGCGTGCGGCACCTTGTGTGTGAAATTGGGCAGACGGAACATTGAGGCTGTCAATAGCTGTGCTAGCACAAAGTCACAAGTCATCATGACCGAGGGTTTGAGCGTTTGATTGTTGATCATTCTAGATAACACATTCTCTACTAGAAAGTCTAACTAAGGTCTGCTCAGCATAGTTGCAGTATAAACCACAGGTTGGCTCTGTGGATGTTAAACAAACATAAATATGCCTGAGCAAGAATTTGCAATAGGAATTGGCTAGCTGCTCTAGTAGATGGGTATCCTCAAATACAAGTGGCCAGCTATTATATATATATATATATATATATATATATATATATATATATATATATATATTGCTTAAGATTTGCTATATTTATAAGTGAAAATGTTTAACCAGTTATTTTTTTCTTGGCTTGACAGGAAATCAAAGACATGATGCAACAATGTTTGATTAATATTAAAATATTCTGGATTCATTGAAATTAATGGCAAATTTTTTCCAGTTTTAATAATGGAAGAAAATTGGAATTCCTGTTTTTTTTTAAAAAATGTTATGAAATAATAAAAAAAAAAAAAAAACAACAAATAGTGATATCACTTCTCTTCAGGCCTTTATGACAAGCTGAATTATTGGAGGCATGGACTTTATGTATGAAACTAGTGCTAACATTATGGAATAGTAGTTGATAAATCAGAATTGTAGAATTTAACCTTGACAAGTTTAAAATATTCCCACATAAATTTTCTGTCAGATTGACATTTGAACCATTTGCTGTCCATGTCACTGATTTTGAGGTCTTTCCTAAAGAAAAGATTTGCAAGATGCATTATCTTTCTGAAAAATGGCTTCATTAACCTCAAACAGATTTTCTATTGACAGAATTAGAAAAGTATCTAAAATTTCAATGGACACCTCTACATTGTTGAGATTAAGAATGCCAGCTTCCCCAGTTTTTTATCTGAAGTGTGACCCTAAAATTATAAACAGTGTGGTATTTAGTTTGACAAACAGACCAGTACTTGACTGTATTGCAAGTTGAGTCTGCTCTTGCAACTGCCTTATTGGGATTGGTGAAGGGTTTATATAACAGGCTGGGATGTTCTATGCTACATGGGCAAGCCTATTATTCTCTAGGTTCTGATTGGCTTTGGTGTGGATAGTGCAATCAATAAATATCTATCATTAGACTCTGTTATAGGTGTTTGAGTATGGCATCTTTATTGAGGTTTTTTTTTTTTTTTGTCTACCAAGCTTGATGCCAGCTTGAAACTTTCTTGCAAAGTTAACCTTGTTTCAATTTTTTGTGAGTACACCTTTTTGACCTATGTTTTTTGATTGTCTGACATGTTTTTGTTTTGGTCTGTTTTTGTGCTGTTCTATTTCCTGTGTTTTTGTGATTTGTTTTATGTTTTCCTGTTGCGGGACCTTCACGTTATGGAGGAGTCTTCACAAGCAGTCACAAGTAGCACCCCCTGTTGCTCCTTCAGCTTGGGAGGTTAACAGACCTAAGAAGGGCCCGGAGTACTATGAGGCCCAAAAGGAAAAGTACAAGGAATCCATTTCTGGGAATGAACTCTTGAACATTCCCTCAGTTTTTGATGCTGTGTCTCACAGGATGATTTCTTTGCTAACCTTGGATGTGAAAACAAGATGGTTAATCAGTGTCAGCAGGGAAATAATGGAAGAGGTATTAAAGAGCCTCAGTATTAGTCTCAAAATAGTGGCAAGAAACTCCAATGTCATGTGGGATGGAAGACAAGGCAAAAGCACTGGCCTGGAACATCCTCACAACATAATTGGTGAGGATGCAAACTGAATATTTAGGCACGAGGAAGACAAGAATTATGGGATGCCACTTCATATAAAGGAGGACCACCTGAGGGCATTCTTTGCTCACTATGGGCAAGTCTGTCAGGTTGTAAGGACAAGGAGTAAGTTTGGCATTGCCATATTGGGGGTGGGGGTTCTGGTAACACTGATGCAGAAAAACTTTTTGGACATCCCCTATGTTGTGTTGGTGCCAGAACATTTTTGTAGTTGTGGAGAGCCAGCGACCTCACTGTTGGCCTTGCAACTGCATGGATCATTTATCAAAGACTTGCCCCAGCAGGAACCCAGCACCACCAACCCAGCAACCTAAGACATTGGAGGAGGCAGACCCCAATGAACCCTGGTGGATGGCACCAGGTTGTGAAGAGGAGACAAAAGGCAGTGGCCTCCCCTCCTCAACACAATATCCTACAGAGATGAGAAGAATACCTGCAGAACAGCAACCACAGTGGCAGGAGAAACAGTAGCAGTTGAAGAAACAACAGCAGCAGCATGTGCAGCAATTGCAACAGCAGCAAGAATAGGTGTTCAACTGCAGCCACAAGAGGTAGAGGGCGAGATTGAGGTGGATGACATGTCGCCACCACATTCTTCTTCTTTGAAAAGAGGAATGGCAGAGGAGGTAGAGGGTAAAAAGCATAAAAACGGAGTAAAGGAGGAAGGGGGTAAAAAGCATCAAAAAGGAGTAAAGGAGGTAGAGGGTAAAAGCATAAAAAAGGAGTAAAGGGGGTAGAGGGTAAAAAGCATCAAAAAGGAGTAAAGGAGGTCGAGGGTTAAAAGCAAAAAAAATGAGTAAAGGAGGAAGGGGGTAAAAAGCATCAAAAAGGAGTAAAGGAGGTAGAGGGTAAAAAGCATAAAAAAGGAGTAAAGGAGGTAGAGGGTAAAAGGCATAAAAAAGGAGTAAAAGGGGTAGAGGGTAAAAAGCATCAAAAAGGAGTAAAGGAGGTAGAGGGTAAAAAGGAGGTAAAGGGGTAAAAAAGCATCAAAAAGGAGGTAAAGGAGGTAGACGGTAACGGTAAAAGGCATAAAAAGGAGTAAAGGAGGTAGAGGGTAAAAGGCAAAAAAAAGGAGGTAGAGGGTAAAAGGAGGTAGAGGGTAAAAAGCATCAAAAAGGAGTAAAGGAGGTAGAGGGTAAAAGCATCAAAAGGAGTAAAAGAGGTCGAGGGTAAAAAGCATAAAAAAGGAGTAAAGGAGGACGGTAAAAAGGGTAAAAAGGAGTAAAGGAGGTAGAGGGTAAAAAGCATAAAAAAGGAGTAAAGGAGGTAGAGGGTAAAAGGCATAAAAAAGGAGTAAAGGAGGTAGAGGGTAAAAAGCATCAAAAAGGAGTAAAGGAGGTAGAGGGTAAAAAGCATCAAAAAGGAGTAAAAGAGGTCGAGGGTAAAAGCATAAAAAAGGAGTAAAGGAGGTAGAGAGTAAAAAGCATAAAAAAGGAGTAAATGCCTGGTCATAGCAGGGCAGAGAGGGCCTTGGAACATGCCAAGTTTCAATCTGCTCCTGCTTCATCAGATAGAAACACATATGCAGACATGGCTAGGAGCCTCCCCACTTCCCTCATCAAGAGTTTACCATAAGTGGCTATCTCTTCAGGTAGCCATCTACCTGGACAGAATTTTAGTGAGAAGGGTCAATTTAGATTTACAAGATTTTCCCATGTTCCACTAGTTAGACTCTAGAAGTTCAATCTGTCCACTCTTATTTTAAGGGATGGATGGGTCCTACTAACATTTGTTATGTTTTAGTTTTTAGTTTTTATTATATTTTGAGTTTATTTTCTAGATTCATCCTCTCTTTATATTTTTATATATTTTATAAAAAAAACAAAAGAGACATTTTGAACATTTACCAAATTTTTATTGGGTGTTTTGTCGGTCCCCTGTGAATATCTTAGTATTGTGGTATACACAGGATTGAGAGGTGGTGAATGAGTAAATTGTAATGAATGAATGGGTTGTGAGTCTGTTTAACTAGGACTAAGATAGCTATTGAAGACCAGCCTCTCCCCATTTCTCCTTCAGCCCTGTGCCAAAATATTGTATTAAATAAACTGTATTGAGTTACAGCCCACTTTTTTTTTGTCTGCCAACTGGATGCTATTTTGGAACTTCCTTATGAGGGTGAATATCATATTTTGATTCTACAAGCAGGTAGCAGGTATCTTTTTCTGTTTATATCTATCTTTTCTATTCATATCTATCAGAGAGCTGAGTTCGAATTCCAGTTGAATCCATTACATTCACTTACATGCTAATACCCTTGGGAAAGGTATGACTCCTCTTCTTCTCTCCCCAGCTATGGCTAAATAGCAGGACAGACCAGGTTCTATAGCTGTGGATGGCAACTGGTCTTTCGCAGAAAGAAATGGCAAACTACTGTGGGAAAAAATCTGCCTCATCAGTCATGGATTGAAAGATACATGATCGCCTACACATGGCTCATAACTGACTGACTATCTTTTTCTATTCGTATCTGTCTATGTACTCATATCTGTGTGTCCTGGAGGATAGTGCATATAATTATGACTAAATTTTACCTTTATAGCTATCAATGGACAATAGATAAGTTACGCTTTTCTAATCTCATTTTATATTGTTTATAAATTCTTTCATAACTTGGTGTTTCATGAATTATTCTTGTGCTGTAAACTCATTCATTTCAAACAAAAAAAAAAAAACAATATATGGTCATAATTTCTAAGATTTTCACATGGCAGATACAGGAACAGCTTTAGACTATTTGACATTTGTTTATACCATAAGCATTTCTGAATGAATGTCATTCATTTGTGCTCAGTGATTAAAAAAAAAGGTGGTGGTAATAGTAAATTGTAGTTGAAGGTTTGATTCAGATATGTAGTATAATTGAAGGACATGTATTAGTTTATCAGTATTAAAAGTAAGTAAATCCCTTCACAAGCACATCAGCACTTGCTTATATTAAAGTGCAAACTGGACTGATTTGTTTATAACCTACCTACCTGCCTTCATAAGCACAAGACACAAACAATGCTTCAATATTTTCTGTTGTATTTAATTAATCCATACAGTCATACATACAAAGATATAAAGGTGCATTCTGACAATACACATGCATGTGGTTGCTGAAAAGTTATTGGCCCAACCAAATTCTCAGAATCTTACCAAATAACCAAATATCAGATTTCTCTTGGAATCTACTTGATTGGGCTGACCACTTTTCAATGTTCCATTGTATCTGTTATAGTAAGTTATCCATGCATGCATGGACTCTTACAGCTATAAACAAGAGCAGGTACTGCCTTTTAGAATGTGTAGTTTCCAGCATTCAGTTGTGACAGATTGAACATTCTTGCTCATTTGTATATGTTTGCATTACTGTTTTCTGTTAATATATTTATTTAACTTAATTCCTCTCTTTGCATTTTTATTTCTGGCCCCAACAGTATCTCTCTCACTTTATATATATATATATATATATATATATATATATATATATATTGATATTATGGGATATGCGTACACCTGTGTTCCCCCTCACTGGAATATGATTTGCTGGTGTCTGCCATAAATACTGACGGACGTGTAGGTACAACAGAGTGAAAGGCAGAGTCAAGAGCCTTAGTCTGAGAGCTAAGCCTATAGTGATGCCCACTAGACTATGCCATTGATCTACACTTCATACCTGTGACTACGATGCATACCAATTGATTACTGCTACTGTATTCTACTTGGTTATAGTAGCCAAAACGACCTAGCTACTTTGTTCAAATATATCCCTTTCCGAATATATCATATATATATATATATATATATATATATATATATATAATTAAATGTTTACTTATGTTTAAGTCTTTACTCAGAATTTTGCAGAATTATCTTTTATTTTACAATCAAAAAAGAATTAGAATTTTACAATCAATTTTCCTGAAGAATAGACATAATTCTGAGAATCTCAGAGTAGAGACAGATTAGTGAATATTTAATTGTATCTATTATTATTATCATTATTATTAATAAAATTTCTGCTGAGTATTATGCTTACTTGAGTTACAATTTCTTCACTCACTCACCACTTGGCAGGGATCAAAATGTAGTATCTGCCTTCAGGTGGATAAACTAAATTTTATTTCTCAATTGTGTTTCTGTCTTTAGACAGAACACAACAAATAAATAAGGTTTCAGGGATTCCAAATATTTGGTAGCACCTACCTCATTGCATCAAATAGGTAGGGTTGAAGGAATATTGACACCAGTGCAATGTTGGTTATGGAGACTATGCAATCTTTGGCCTTAGCCCATGTGCACATGTGCTTGGCACACCATCACTTAAAACCATCCTTATCCTGTCACAATGGGGAGAGGGACAAGTAAATACCAAGTGTAGTATACATTCTCATCTCTAATGGTATCATTAGTCGTTTACTTATAAGGAAACATTCAGTATCTATTGACCAAGCAACCAATGTTACTTTCGGTTGAAATTTATACAATATTTCTCTTAAAACAGTTTTTAAAAAAATATATTTCTGAAGTCCAGTAACTGTTATCACGCTTTCTAGTATTGATGGATGTTTCCTTCCTAACCTTTTTTTTGAAGCAGTGTGGGAAATCAGCAATTTGATTATGTCATTATATTCTATTTAGTTACAGGTGATATCTATTTTAGTTGTTACCATAAGTGATGTTGTTTCCTTTATTTGCTACAGTCCTGTGTAATTCTGTAGCACCAGTCCATGAGGTTTGAAGAAGGATGGTCCTCACTAAGACCTACAGGGTTCTTATGCTCAAAGCATAATCATTGATCTGAGAAAGTGGTTGTATACACTAAAACAGAAAGATGAGTGCAAAAAGAATGTGTTTATTTACCAGTTTTATTTAACTTGTACAGTAAGATGATTCTAAGAAAACATACCATGATTTATTAGTGGCAGACAACCATATACTAAACAGATGACACTGTTGATGGAAGATTTAAAAGGAAGACTGAAAGAACACTATTAGTTTGTGGTAAGACAGGACCTAGGAATTCTAACCTTTTACCCATGGGTAAGAGGACATGTCTTGCTTTCCCTGTTGGAACTGCCATTTGTAATTTAGGTAAAGTGTTTCTAGTGATTTTAAAACTAATGCTAATTTGTATGCATAGTTAAAAACCTGAATAAAAGGTGAGCTGCATAGATGATCAGGGAGAAGGATCTACAGATTTTGGCACCTTTTGGAATACTTTCACCCACATCTTATGACTGACTGACACATTTGATATGTTGCAAACTCACCTTCTCTCTCTCTTTCTCTCTAGTTGCTGGTATATGATGAGAGCACTGTTTCACAGGTGTAGTCACAATATTAACTTGACATCAGAGAGAGAATCTGCAGATCTTGACTTGTGCTGAACTGGGCTCATTGCCACTAACAACCACATAGGCAAAGTAGTTGACAAAAGCAAGATGGACTAACTGTGAATTATAAGAAGATTAAATGTATCGTTATGAGTAAAAGGGTAGATTAGGGTTTGAGTTATGCCTCAGGAATGTCAAAAATCAAACAGATGTGAAAATTTGTGTTGTGACAAGAGAAAGTGTGACACAGAAATAGTTGTAAGATTGAAATAAAAAATAAGTTGAAATTTTTCTGAAAAAAATTATATATTGGCAATTTGAAATATTAAAAACATTTCTTTTATTTGATGAAGCTATTTTAGATATTGCAAAACAGTTTACAAATTTATCATAATTTGAATTATTAATATTACAATCTGAATGTATTTCCTCCTTTGCAGAAAAAGAACAGATACTACAGGTTTATCTCTTGTTGCTAAAGATTAAAGAGCAGAAGGAAAAAAATTGGCATAGCCCCTGCACCCTCTTTCCCACCGATAAAACATTATAAGCCTATCACTACTCTACCATTATTTCCATGGCAAGAGATCCAATTTTTACTTCTATCATTTCAGACCTTTACAGCTAAGACACACCATGCTATATCCATGCACTAGAATCATTTCTTCTGTATTCCATTTGTAAGGAGGAAGTTCCACTCAGACAACATTTTTGCAAGAACTACTACTTTGTGGAGCAGACTCTTGTGTGGATGCTTCCTTGAACACAACAATGTTAACCGCTTCAAGTCAAGGGCTACTCGCTATTGTCATGATCTTCACTTTTTACCAACAACTTTTTTGTTCATATCACTTACTTCATTCATCATAACCAGCTTAAAGGTAATGCTCTAACTTAAGTGGTTCTTGAGCCTTGTATTAGGTGAAATTTAGTATAAATAAAACTGATAACATAATTGTTTTCATTGACTGTTTGCTGTTTTGAAAATTATGGTCACATGTTAAATGAAAAAAAAAAGGTTAATGATTATACCCAGTGACTGATTACCTGGACAGCATAAAATAACCTTGTAAATTTATGTTCACACACATACACACATATATGTACGCACATGTGTAGTTATGAGTACCCTTACACCTTTACTGAAGTCCACCACTGACCCCACTGAAATAATAGATAAGCAAGTGGCTGTAGTGACTAATTGTCATGGCATCTGTCTCATCACACTTCTCAGGTTTTGGGCCATTAATCTACTATAATGGATCAAATGGGATTATCCAGAAATGGATGAATAAACGTGTACTTTTATCTGATTACCTTGTATTAAGTTATTCAGCTATTTTGTTCATATTAAGATACAACCCACATTCAATACCTTCTCTTTCTTTCTTTCTCTCTCTCTCTCTCTTCCTCTCCCTCCCTCTTTCTATCAACACAACAGATCAATGAACTTTAACTTGTTGACCCTGAACTTGATGCAAAAGAGTGGCTCCAACAAATGAATAATGGACATGTTGGTAGGTGGTTCAAATGGATGAATGTCAATATCTGTAGGGGGTGGGGTGAAAAAGGAGTGGGTGGGTACTGGGAGTGCAAAAGACTTAATAAAGATGTTTCATCTTAGAAGAGACTCGGGTCTTTTTCAACCTGAACTTCAAATGTGTTTGAATGCACTATTGACTTGAGTGCTTAAAAGAGTTATATGTGCTTCAGTAGTTAGTGTATTGGACTGAATACAGTGAGGGTTTTGATGTTATATACACTCTACTGGGTTGGTGAGTTTTGTTGTTATACCAAGAAAAGGAAATGATTTCATATGAGGAACAAAAAAATTATTAACTGAGTCTCTGTCTGATATAAAAGATTTGTTTTCAATTTAATAATTTGCAAAAAAGTAGCTGTAAAATATCAGATGACTACAAATGACTTTTTACAAATATGTCTGATAAAAAAATAAATAAATGAATAATTGTTAGAAAGCAGTTATTTTAGTAGTAAAGATGACATGTACCCTGAATGAGGAATTGTAACTATTTGCAGTATTTACATTGTTTGGACTGTTGTCTTTATCTTTGTTGTCATATTCACAACGTTTCAGCTGTTGTACACTTCGGCCTTCTTCAAGTGATTGGAATTTCAAAACAAACCCTTTATGTCATTCACTGGGGGTGAGGGGGGGGGGTAGATTGTTTTAGTTTCACATGTCATGCCTCTTCCAGATATCTCAGTTTCAGCTATTTCCCATGGCCCAGTAGATAATAGTGTTGGTTGAAGTAATCCAGTGACTTGACCCAAAGAGTTGTGAGTTCAATACCTGGCCACAGCAGAGGTGAACAAAAGTTGGAGTGTTGAGTTACTAAGGGAAGTAATTGAAACTGAAGCATGACATGTGGAACTAGAACAATCTACCCTGGTGGAGGAAATAAAAGGCTAGGTTTGAAATTCCAATCACCTGAAGGAGGCCAGAGCATACAACAGCCAAAACGTTGTGAATATGATAACAAAGACAAGAACAATGTAAACAGTAGCCTGAATCCTTTATAAAAATACAGAATGTGGAATTAATAAATTCTAAACACTTCAGGTACTTTGGTGTATGGATCAATTTGAACAAATTTAGTATAGGAAATAATGAGGTTGAACATAGTAAGTTGCACTAGGGACAGTTTTGCCCAAAACTGCATATTGCTACAGAACCAAAATATTGACCTGAGAACTCAAACCATGTTCTTAAATAGCCTCATCAGATCAAGACTTTCATATAGATGTCATTCATGGTGCTCAACCCTCACTTTCCAGTCTTGATAGAATTCCAAAGCATCTACGGGTCCTTATTAGAGAAGAATTTTTTTTCCACCCTTCAACCACCCCCTCACAGGCAGGACTTGGCAAACCTCTCACTGCTCTATTGCTACTTCCATGAAAAGTGTCCGGATGAACTAAATTCCTTGGTTCTTCCAGATCTAAACTTCACAGCTAGGAGGACCTGCCATGCTACTTACATTTTAGTAAATGACCCACATTCCTTCTGTATTCCATTGGTGAGAAGTAAATTTCCTTCAAGCAGATTCTCCCTGCAAACCACTGCTTTGTGGAACAGACTCCCAAGAGGATGTTTTCCTGATCGTTACAATAACAGAAACAACACTACTTGGGGACTTTCAATAGCAGCAAAAACTAAAATGGATAACACATGTAACTGAAAGAGAAAATAATGACAAAACAAAGGTGTCAATTTTACATACTACTTCGAACAAAAAGTTAGGAAGGAAACCCCCATCAATACTGGAAAGAGTGATAAGTGTTGACTTGATAAACCTATTTTCCTGAAAAATTGTTTTAATGAATGTTAAATGTTTACTGTATGGAAATGACTAATCCCAACATTACAATTACTATTAAGAAATTGTTTGTACAAAAGGGTGATTATGAACCTCTATCATAATGAAGAATAAATAGTTTTAAATTTAGAGTTGGGCCTTAGAAACAGAAGCATTAAAGATTCTGCCACACAGCAATCAGTTCAATACTAATAAAATCTGTTATTCATTTGCTGCAAATGACCTTGGAATTTAATAAAATTATATATAAGTTTGTCTTTGTATGTGTGTTACACATATTTTAACATGTCTGTGTTTTTAAGAAGAATAAAATTTTGTACCGTTTACAGTTTGTTCAATTATATATGATAAAAAATTTTGTTTAAAGGCATTTTGTATTTATGGATAAAAGTATTCAATATCAGGGGTAAGTCATATGTGAATATAAATGTGAGAAGAGGTCAACACTGAGTGGTGACAGCCTGTTTCATACTTGAATGCAATCTTCAGACCAAATGTGTTGTGTGGTGGCTCAACTATTATATATATATATATATATGTGTGTGTGTGTGTCTGTGTGTGTGTCTGTGTGTGTGTGTATAGATGAATATATCATATTGCACATTGAGTGCTAGTGTTAATAAAATAGTGCTTGATATAACAGAACTATAAACTACTAGCAGCATGGCCCGGCGTTGCCCGTGCTTGATTCAAAAATCGTACGACTCATACAGCAATCGCTATCACTTGACTTTAAATATTTTTGCCCTTCCTTGCCTTTAAAGGAGTGCCCTTTGCTGTGCTAATGTTGCTACATGCCTTACTTCTTGCCTATCTCACACTGTGAATTTTTTCTAAGCTCTATACTAAACATTAAATCTGTTATGAAAAAAGAACTAAACAAAATGAACACAAAACGATCAGCTTTAAAAAAGGACTCAGAATTGAAAAACCGAATGAAAAAAGAATGTTAACAACAAATACTTTTTCACACCCAACCCAGTTCTACGGAATCAGAATCAACGTTGAGTTTAAGCAAGCGAATGAGCCAATTGGATTAAAGTGCCATGCAGATTTAAATTTTTCCCACTTGTGATGAATGCAGCTATCGATTTTTTTTGCATGCTAGCATGCTAGTTAACATTCATGTCAGTCAGCTGTTGGCTCTCACGCTGGCCAATAGAATCTTCCTGCCTATTTGTGGCAGCCAGCTATAGGCTCTCACTCTGGCCAGTAGAAAATGGCCGCAAACTACATGAAAACTGCCATAGAAGCATGAAAAAATTGATTATTTCCACTATTGATGAGAGTTGGGAAATGCAAGGTCAGTCGTGGCCTTCTGGCTAACTTGGAGCATGTGCATGTAAATTTTGGTGCAAATCCATTGAAAATTGTGGCCATGCATTTGTTACACACACACACTGTAAAGACATCAAAGTTGAATGTATAGATGAACATAGTCACTAGATGCCTTCATTGAGCAGGACTTTGAGCTTGTTGCTCAAAGAAAACAATACCTTGCTTAAGGCTAAAGACCTAAAATGCAGATTAGCTTATGCTAGAAGCCATCTAGAACATATGAATAAATATTGGAACTGTTTTATGGTCAGATAAAACCAAACTAGAATTATTTGGTCACATGAACTGTTATGTATGGAGGAAAGTGAATAAAGTTCACAAACCAAAAAATACTTTCCCTACAATTAAGTACGATGGTGGTGGCAGTATTCTGCTCTGGGGATGTTTTACTGATTTTTGACCAACATAACTAAAGAGAGGGCAGGGAATCATGGATAAAGAACAGTATTTGGCTATTCTTAAAAATAATATAAAACAAAGTGCATGAAAGCTGTCTTTGGGGTGTCACTGGACATTCCAACATGACAATGACCTGAAATACACAGCACAAATTATTACAAAATACTTAGATGACAACAAAATTAAAGTATTTGCATAGCCCACACAAATTCCTGACCTAAACCCCAATGAAAATTTATGGGCATATTTGAAGAAAAAAGTAAGAAAAAGAAGTCATTTGAATTTGGGGAAACTAGAAGCTATTGCCAAGGAAGAATGGGTCAAAATATCTATCAATGTGTGTAGTGATCTTATATGGAACTATCAAATATGGTTAAAGGCAATAATCAAAAATAAAAGTTGCACAATTGATTATTGAGGCAAGACAGCCAACAGTTTTGTCCTATGTTAAATGTTTTGGCATTTTTTATATTGTTGTTTGATATTAAAATAAAAATTTTTTTGTAGGCATTACTGCAAATTCTGTCAAATCCATTTTCATCATTTGTGAAAAAATGCACATGAAGTTTCCATGAAAATTTGAGATATTACAGCTTTATTTGTAATAATGGAAGTGGCAGTGAATAATTCTATCCACAAATGAATGTATATATATATATATATATATATATATATATATATATATATATATACACACACAGAGACACACACATATATATATATATATACACATATATACACACACATATATATATATATATATATATAATACATATATACACACACACACATATATATATATATATATATATATATATATATATATATATATATATATAGATACACCTAGTGAGCCAGACAAACCTACCTAGGCAGAAGTTCATGTTTGTAGCTCTTTTCTTTTTTAAAACCTTTTTTTCCTCGAAATTGATTTGATTAACAAATCAAAATTCGAGGGTTTTTCAAACGAGTCTAGTTATTTATATTTATATGTATATATATATATATATATATATAATTCCTAGTACATGTTCTTATTACTTTAAAGAGTGCCTTCTAATACTACTTCTCATGACAGTTGGACATGTAAGGTAACCAGAATGTTAAGATTAATTAGAGAAAAATATATCAGGTGCAAGCAAATCTCAGCTATTTTTTTCAATGACACATATAACTAGAACTTGGTAAGAAAATGAAGAAAAGAACCTTGGAATATTCCATTTTTTTTATTTATGGTTAGTAAATTTCATTATAAACTTAACACTAATGATATATTCCACTTCCAAGCATAATATTCTAATGAAGAAATTTCATGGACAATGCCATAATAAATATGCTTTTGGTTTTTGTCTTCACAGATATGTGTTTGTGAGAGACTTAAAGAATTTAAGGGTCATCACAGATATAAAATATTCAATCTTATATTGAAAATACTAAAACTGTTTAAAAATAAAAGAAATGTAAAAATCAGGGATTTGTATTTCCTTACTGTTCTATAACTAACAAGATTTACAAACTCTTAGAGTTGATTAGTAAAAAACAAATGACTTATTCTATTAATCAGTAATCTGATTAGTATTTACTTACATCTTAATTTTTTAGTTGCTTTTTTATTGCAACTTAGGCTTTTAATCGATAGCTGTGAATAGACAGGTCAGACGAGGGAATTTCTTTTTTAATTAAAATAAAAACAACATTAGTGACAATAAACCATTCATCCTTGAAAATCACTGGAATGTCTTCAATTGTGTGCTAAAAATCATTTCTTATCAAGTAAGACAATACAACTTGTTTTCTCCTTTTTAGGCATGTATGTTGTTCATGGGTAAAATGTAATTGGTGGATTGGTATTGTATCTAGCAATGTGGGTGTATTCCCAGGCTAATGAGTCCTACATTTTTTCTTTTCTAGGGTGAATAACTTTATCTCAAGTCCAAATTAAGCCACTCTGAACTTTAAGGTTGTGGTGGCAAGACTGATTTTCATCTATAAGGAGGTGGAGGAGAAAAAGTGGATTGTATGAAATACAGCCAAAGATTTATACTTTGCATAAAAGAAGGTCATATACATTATTTATAAAGATAAAAAGAAAAGACCTAAGTAAAGAAAAATAAAAGACTTGTTCTATTTAGAATATAGGAAAATGGTTATTGAATTAATGCAGTCATAGAATTTAGTTTGATAACAATGAAGAATTGATCAACAGTAACACTGTACCTTGAGTGGCTCTTGGGCTTTATTCAATTTTAATAAAGAAAAAATTCTTTACTATCATTCAGTACTGTGAAACAGACTTTAGTTAACTGCTTTGTTATGAAATGGAAGCTTTGGACTGCTGACTTAGCAGAAAAAATATGAGAAGAAGGAAAGAAAGAAAAAATGAAAGTAAAGAAAAGAGTGAAAGGAAGAAAGAGGTATGTAGAGAAAGAGAGATTAAAAAGAAATAGAAAGAAAGGGAATAAGAGAGAGAATGACAAAAGTGACATTGAAAAAAGAGAATCAGTGGGAGAAAAAAATGAACCCTTTTTAGAGAGAGAGAGAAAGAGAGAGAGAGATAGAGATAGAGAAAAGAAAGTAGAAGAAAAAGAGAAAATAGAGTTTCAAAGAGAGAGGAATAGAAAGGAAGGGTTAAAAAGAAAAGAAAGATAGAACTGTGTAGGTTTGTGTTGGCAAATAGATGTCTCACCAGGGGAATAGAAGAGAAAATGAAGAAGAAAAAAAAAGAAAGAGGATTAACAAAAGAAAATAAGCGAGTAAAAGACAAAAAGAGAATAGTGATGTAAAGGAGGGAAACCGTAGTGTTATAGAGAGAGAGAGAGACAAAGAACAAGATTGTTATAAAGAGAAGAAAAAGGTAGATTTAAAGAGACAAAGAAATAGTGTAAGAAAGAAAGAAAAATGTAGAGAAAGAGAAATAAGAACTTAAAAATGTCAGAAAAACAGAAAAACTAAAAAAAAAAAAAAAAGAAATAAGTAAAAAACAGATAAACAAATGCAGAAGATCGTCTCTTTGGATGTGAAAAGTGAGAGAGAAAAATTCCAGAGAAGCAGAATCACTACTTTAAACAAACTTGATCAATACAAGCAATAAAACCTTGGGATTCTTTTAACGGTTTATTTTGCTAAGTATACCACTATTACCAACTATTTCTCTCTTAGATTAGTTATTCATTCCCTAATGACAGACTGATTAAGTACAGACTTGGTTTTATTTACAATGGAAAGACTAAGAAAAAAAAAAAAAGAAAGTTAATATTGTGTCTGTTTCTGTTTAAATCCAAAGCATTTTACTAACTTCCAGAGTTATTCTTCAAATACAGTGATTTCTAATCCTGGAGTTTGGGAACTGAAAATCTTGTGTCACTGTATCTCATTTTATCCAAGAGGATTCTTGCATGTTGTTTGTGAACAAGAAATTTTCCCAATTTAATAGAGTCAAATGCCAATGGATTTTAACATGTAGTCAATAATGTTGAAATAAAATGAACATTTATGTTTTAAAAAGTTTCTGAGTGAAAATCAATCTGGTTTCACTTTGAAACTATAACATTTTTGTTTTGTTTCTGTGTTCTTGTTATACATTGAATAAGGCCAAATTTGGCATATGACTGCATATCTTGAGCACATCATAAAAATCATAGTCATTAATAATGGCTTGTGAGATCCACATGCAAAGCATTATAGCAACTATGAAAGTAGGGGTTACTGATTGTGCAAAAATATGAGAGAAATATGGCAAGGGAACAATAAAAGAACAGGAATCAAGAATATAGAAGGTAATAGTTAATGTTGAATTTAAATTTTTGAAGATCAAAGTTGACTGGAAAGTCTCTTAATTTTCAGTTGATTTTGATCTTCAGAAATATATAAAAAATACATATATATAATAGAGCACTGTGAGGAACAAAAGTATAATTATTATTATTATTATATATAATTTACTCTCCTGTCAAATTTGAATGAGAGTCAAGCAGGTCAGTTCCTAAGAACTGACAGCCCAACACCAACACATGAGATTTGATTATAGTGGTGAAGGTTTTGTGCAGAAGCATCCACACTTTTTGAAAGGCCAAATACAGAGACCTGCTACACAACATGCCACAAGGTCCCTAAACAACCCTCTGCAGGTTTTTGAATTCAAAGTTGTCCTTCTCCTAGACCATTTGGCATCCAAGGCTATAGAACCCAGTCTGTCCTGCTATTTGCCCATAGCTGGAGGGAGAAGAAGAGGATTCATACCTTTCCCAAGGATATTAGCAGTGGAGTCATGGATAGTGGCTTGGAGTGAGGAATTGGAGAGCTGAATTCGAATTTCAGTCAAATCTAGTATATATATATATATATATATATATATATATGAATAAAGCACAAAAGGAAAACTCTTTCAACAATGCGTTTTGTACTTTGACAGGATTTATCATTGTAAATCTCAGGATCTTGTATTTTTTTTTAAATCCGTATCACCCCCAAGCAAGGCAGTAAAGCCACTAGACTGAAAAGGGGGTTACAGGGCATGAAAGAATTAGGGACAGCAACATTAATGAGCATAAAGAAAAATGAGTAATCAGGAGGATGGTAGATAGTCATTGACATTGCATTAAAATTTTTTCAGATTAAAATTGGCTGGAAAGCATGGAGCCAGAAGGGAGTTCCACAAGCGAGAAGTGTGAGAAAAGAAAATGTTACCATAGAACTTATAGCTACATCAAGCCAGCACAATAGCAAAACTGATGAGACCTTGATACCAGATTAGTACTCTACTTAAATACATAAAGTCTAGGTACCATAGCAAAGAGCTCATCTAAACAATAACCATGAAAGTATTTATAAAAAAGAAAGGCACAGAGAGGCAACCTTGCAGCAATGATTAAGTAACTAAAGCTGAGCTACCAGATCAGGACCAATAATATTGCTGATTCATCTTTGGATCTTATCAACGAGCTCAAGGTAAATAGCAGGGCACCAGATTGTATGTGGCAGCAATATTCTAAGCATGGCAAATGGTAAAATTATAGATATGTAAGAGAGATTCTGGAAAGAAAAATCATGTCACATGACACAGTGGACCGACTTTCTTAGCAGATGACCTTGCAATGGATTCAATATAGTCTTTCCACTTCATGTCAGGTGAGAACATTAGCCCGAGAAGTTGCAATGAGTCACTTTCCTGGAGTAAGTAACTGGTGATTAAATGATTTTTAATCACCAATTACTTAACATCACCTGAAGTACAATCAAAGTATTGAAACATGAAAGCATTTGTGTAGCAATTTCAACATGTTTTTATTATAATCTCTTATAATAATAATAATAATATATATATATATATATATATATATATATATATATATATATATTGTGTAATCTCCCCATAACTTCAATATATAATGGTTTGAAGAAGTATATGGTCTTTGCTAAGACCTACAGTTTCAAATGATCAAAACAATTTTAAACAAACACACATACACACACACACACACACACAATGGCTGTTGACCCATTAAACTGAGTATGACTAATTCTAAGACATTAATATATAAGTTAAGACAACTACATCATTGAG
>CAHIKZ030001121.1:612500-614039 GCA_903632075.3 Acanthosepion pharaonis | reverse complement strand
AAATGTGTCACATGACGACGTCAATAATTCCATTTGTAGTTGGAGCCCTCGGATTGATTGGGAAATGTTCCTATAAACTCATTGAAGGGATTCCTGGTAGCACGTGACTTAAAGAAATACAAAAAAAATTGTATTCACAAATATAACTCACGCATTACAAAGAGCTTTATCTATGTAAAATGTGTGTGATCTTAGGATTGTTTTTTTTTTTATGAAAATGCTCAGTGGAAAATGTCATGAAGTCATTTCTGGGCTTAAGTCTCTGGTTGGGACCCGGATGAAAATGTGTTTACAACAGAAATCCAAGGAAATAATAATAATCACAATACACACAGACAAAACAATCAAAGCTAATCGCCCAGACATCGTGATCAAAGGCCACAAAAATAGAATGCGCTTTCTTATTGACATGCCAGTTTCTGTAGACAACTGCATCTTTGATCTTCAAAAAAAAAAACAAAAAAAAAACTATCAAAATTCAATTAAGTGGAAATCTCAAAAATGTGGCACATGACGACATCAATAATTCCAGTTGTAGTTTTGAATCCTATGTTTGATTCGAAAAGGTTCTGATAGACACATTGAAGGGATTCCTGGTAGCTCATGCCTTAAAGAAATAGAAAGAAATTGTACTTGCAAGTACAGCTCGCACATTACGAAAGGCTTTATCTACGTAAATACTAAAATGTGTGTGATTTTCTGTTGTTTTACTTTTTTTACAAAAAATGTTCAGGGGAAAATGTCATGATGGCACTGTGAGACCCAGAAGGAAACGAGTATACATCAAAAATCGAAAATATTAATAATAATAATAATAAGAAGAAGAAGAAGAAGAAGAAGAAGAAGAAGAAGAAGAGGTAGAAGAAGAAGAAGAAGAAGAAGAAGAAGAAGAAGAAGAAGAAGAAGAAGAAGAGGAAGAAGTAGAAGAACATGTATATCCCTGCAGACTGCAATTTATCTTTGAAGATCTTCAAAAAACTATCAAAATACAACGACCTTGAAATGGAAATCTCAAAAATATGGCACATGAGAATATCAACAATTGCAGTTGTAGTTGGAGCCCTCGGATTGATTGGAAAAGATTGCAATGGACTCATTAAAGGGATTCCTGGTAGCCCAGATCTTAAACAAATACAAAAAAATTATTCTCATAAGTACAGCCTACACCTTACAAAATGAGTACACACCAGAAATCAAAGGAAATAATAATAATAATAATAATAATAATAATAATAATAATTTTTATTTATTTATTTATTTTTTGTCAGTGGAAAGTGTCATGATGCCATTTCTAACCTTAGGTCCCTGGGCGAGACCCGGAAAGAAATGTGTAAACGCCAGAAATCAAAGGAAATAAAAATTAAAATAATAACTGTACCAATAGGAATCAGAGCTCTGGGTCTCGTGAGAAAAGCAATGGACAATTTTACTAACAGTGTTCCAACTAACATCAGCATAGAGGTTACCCAGAAGATCGCCTTACTAGGAACATCCCATATATTAAGAAAAGTGCTATCAATTAAATGACAATTCTCCTAT
>CAHIKZ030001121.1:577500-607500 GCA_903632075.3 Acanthosepion pharaonis | reverse complement strand
TTCTCGGCCCGATCAATTTCTCCAAATCAGCATTTCAGTGATCAAAATACTGTCACTCATTTGGTTTATTTCAACTAATGTTCCCATTTTTTATTGTTAAATTTATTATTATAGACACAATGCTTCGACCAAATACGCCCTAGCAATCTTCAGTTTTCCATTATTTTTTTTTTTGTAATTTTTATTATGAAGAATTGTCAACATACATTGATTCGGTTTATTCGAACTTTTGTCCACATTTTTTAAATTATTATTGTTGTTATTATATTCACAAAGTTTCAACCAAGTACACTCTGGCTCTCTTCAGGTGTCCAATATGACTTTTTTTTAATTTTTTTAAATGTGGTACTATTCAGTACATTTATTTAATTTATTTGAAATATTGTTCTCTTCTTGATTGTTAAAGATGTTATAGCAAACACAATGTTTCGGTCGAAAAGCCATGAAATGATCTTCAGGTGTCCATTATTTTGTCTGATAGGAATTATCAGAAATTATCCGATTTTGGAAAGTGGATTTAGCTATGCATTTTTCGGCTCTTCTCTTAAGTTCATTTTAAAAGGATTCATATATTTATTTACATACACTCTATCCCTGATAGCATTTAAACCTATAAATTGAGCAATTTAACCCATAAATATAGCATAACTTAAAAATATATTTTATCATATATATATATATATATATATATATATATATATATATATATATATATATGTATGTATAGTACAGGTAATAAATCCGTTGGTATATAATTCAAGTAGATCTTAGTAATAGTAAGTATTAAACGTGATCCATAAAAACAGCTTAATGTATTTATTATAACAGAGCATAGAAATTACACTACAAAATCCAAAATTACCTCATATGTGGGGGGGTATGGACGCAATTCATCTTACGACCATAACTACGTCAGTCTTATTCAACCCTGGTGTATAGACTGTATTTAAATTTGGACAGCCGTCCAAAAATAGATACAAAATTTATCCATTTCGATGTTTCAGTCAGACAAACTGCCCGTAGCGGTGGTTATATATATATATATATATATATATGAATACAGTCAAAAGGAAAACTTATCTTAGTTGGCGCGTTTTGTCCCCTGATTGACTTTATTGCGGCAAATATAAGGATTTAATTTTCAAAAGTAAAAATAGCTTTAGTTTGTTTTTTTTAAATTTAATTTAAGAAACGCTCATAAATATTAATCAGGCAAAAAGAAAAGGCGAGGCAAGTTATGGAAGATGCTAAGTGACGTAATTTAATGTCTAATAAACGGAATTGAGTAAATGATGTTGATTTTTTTTTATATATATATTTGAATTATTTTGATTTGGGATTAATTTACGGTGATTTTTTAAACACAGTTTGCGTGTGAATAAAGATAAACCACTTATAAATGGATAAAAATGTTTATTTAATTGTCGGTGCCATTTGTACTTTAAATTGAACCGAAACTTTTGATAAGTTTGGTCAAATCTCAGACGAAATGAAAATCAGATATGGTCTTACCTTTGTCTGGCGAATGATGCCTATAGTCCGATAAGGGACTTTGTGATTGTTCGTCATGTTCCGCGTGTTGTGACGATTGTTGGTAAAGACTGTGTGACTGGTGATGAATTGAATTCAAAGAATGATGATGCACCCGGTACTCTCCCAAGCGAGCCAGAACTCTCGGACTGGTTGCTGTGACTGTCGTGATGACCGCTGGTGAAAGGTGGTTGGAGCTGGGCGAAGATAATGCCAAAGGAACGATGCCACTGACCGTCGACGAGGGTACAGAAGAATTTGGCAAAGACAAACACGAGGAAGATGAAGAATGATTCGTGGAAGTTGTTTGTGAGGTCGATGACGAAGACGGTGGGGTTGGGGTCGACGACGTTCGGTTATGATGGTGATGATAGTGATGATTATCGGAATTGGGGGTAGGAGGGTGTGATTCACTGGATTGTAACGAAGGTGATGACGCTGCGGGAGCTAGCGATCCTGGGGAGAGAGATATCGTTGGGCCATTGGCAACCACTGGATTTGTGCTGCCCATGTGGGCTAGGGATAGCGATTGTCCAGTAACTGTACCACTTGCACTTGTGACCACTGGACTGGCCCCAGCTGAACTTGCAGCCACTGCTGCCGCCAGTCCAGTAACCCCGAGAAGATGATGGGAAGAAGGGTTTGGCCTACCAATGAAACCGGCATGTCCCATTACAGCGGCTGCCGTCCTCGGGTCAAGGGAGGCTGCGGCTGCAGCAGCAGCGGCGGCGGCGGCTGAAGTCACACCGTGGTGACTCGGAGAAGACGCGGTCAGGGCGTGAGCCGTCGCATGATCTGTGACTGGGGGTAAAAACATGTAACCACCATATAAAACGGGTGTTGGGATACGGGGTTGTGGCGCCATGATGGATTCGATCGTAAAAGCCGAACTGTACGAGGGTCGTTGTTGCATTTTTCACACTTTCCGGTAAAAAGTCCTTGTCGAGTCTTTTTTTTTTAAGTTTGAAGAACGGGAAAAGCAAAAGCAGTTCCCAAATAAAATAAAATAAAAAAAACAAACCTGATAAAAATGGTCGTCTTTACTCTTTATATGTTTTTTTTTAATCCGACTTTATAGACATTGCAACGACGGCATCATTTCCTGCAGGTCTAGACATGTCTGCATTTTTAAACTCTTCAATAAATATGTTTGATTGCCTGTCGACACTTGAAGATGAAGATATTTTCAAAATCTGCTTTTTACCTATTTAGAAAAAATTATTTTGAAACTAGTTTGCTGCGTTGTTATCACAAAAAAAGCAAACATTCCCTTGGGATATTTTACTGAATTGTTCGATTGAATATCAGATACCATTAGGATGGTTTTCGGGTGAGCTACTGTCCGTCATTTGTGGTTGGGGTAATTAGTGTTTTAATTTGCTTATCTTTGACTATCAATAGGAAAAGTCAACCAACCACAAACTGTCAGTACATTCGTCCTCTTTCCTTTGTGTTTACATCTGTCTGTTTCTCTTGATCGTATGATAAGTTTGTTTTGCTTTTGAGGGACTTATCTCTCCTTTTTTTTTTCTTTTCTTTTTTTTTTACAACCTTTTTCTCTTGCCTGTAGAGGCCGCTTTAGTAGTCGGCGTTCGCCCTCATCGACTGCAAAGGAAGAGTCACGTGGAAACTGCCATGCATAGTCGCACAATATTGTTTACTGATACGCCTTAAAGCGAAACTTGATTTTCTTTTTTTTATACCTCACGAGTAAGTAAAAAATGTTTTGATGTTTGTGTTTATGTAGCTGTTCTCTTATGAAACATACTCACAGAAGTAAGAAAAACACACGTAAAATAATCCTTGCCCACGTTGCTTGCGATACCAAGCTAAGTGGTTGATATGTCGATGATCTTAAATAAATAGTTTTTTTGTGTGTATTTTTTTTTCCACTTGCAATACAAATTCTAGTAAGTGGGTTCTGTGTCGTCTTCTCCGTCTATCGTTCGTGTGGCTGCCCCAGTGTCCGAGCTGTTAATGGTGTCCGGGCTGTGCGAACGCCGTCATCCTTCTGCTACCCAATTAACCGACAGGAAATCTCGTCCTGACAGATATGATTAAGTTCTCCCAGCTAAAAGTTTCTAAATGAAGAGGATGGACCGGGCTGTTGGGAGCAATCCATCTTACGCAGGTCTTAGGGGTGGGGCTGAACTAGGGGAGAGTCTGGGAAAGAAAGGAGAGAAATATCTACTACTTCAAAAGAGAGAGAGAGAGAAAGAAAGAGAGAGAGAGAAAGAAAAAGAGAGTGAGAGAGAGAAAAGAGTATTCGTTCGAGATAGAGAGAGAGAGAGAGACGAGGGACACGTGTATGAGAGGTGGGGGAGCCTAAAAAACGATATGAGAGTATTATAAGTGTTTTTTGTGTATAAATAAGTTGACCAGATAAACAATCGCTGTTTATAAAAAGAATAAAAACATAAAAAGGTTTTTAATGGCGGGTTGGAATGGAGGAGTTACAAATAATTTATTAACAATACAGGAAGAAAAACTGTGATGCTCTTTGGCTCGAGAAGAAGAAGAAGACTTTATTACTAAGCTTATCTTAGTTCAGGCACAAGGCCAAAAATATAGAGCACTCACTACTCAGTAGTAATGGTCAGCTAGAACTCACTACTTATAATAGTCAACCAGATTATCTCCCAAACTATCACCTCATACCGAGGTGTTTTTATTACTAAATGAATCTTAGTTCTGGCTCAAGGCTACAAGTTGAGAGCACTTATGACAACCAAACTCACTACTAACTAAAGTATGTTAGTCTTTATTTACTCAGCTTAGCATAGTTTGGGCACAAAGTCACAACAATGTGGCACCCAGTGAGCATCGAACTCAAAACTCAGTATTCACCGGTCAACCAGACTAGCTCGTTAGCCATTACACTCGAGGCGCTTTAAGCAGAAGGAGGTGTTTGCAAAAGAGAAAGTTATATAAAAACAACAGAGAAAGCGAGACAGAAGGAAAAGACGTCAAGGAGGTTCGTCTCGTATTGAAAAAAAAAAAGAAAAAAGAAATGCAACCAAGCAACATTGTGTGTGTGTGTGTGTGTGCACGTGTGTGTGTGTGATGGAGGCGCGTCCTTTATAAACTGTTCAAGTTTGTCTGTTATTTGATTGGTTGTCGCGTGACCGAGTGACCGCCGCCCGATCAATCTTCATTTGGTAACAAGCGGCGTACTGTCTGCTGAGAGCTGATTGGTCGACGTCGGCCGCCATGTGCTTGGCGCACCTCAAAAGAGAGGAAAAGACACACACACACCTGGTAGAGGAGGTTGATTGAGTGGCCGAAGAAGTTTGAAATGAAAAGAACTGAAGGGATAAAATCTAAAAGAAAGAAAAACAGAGAGAGAGAAAAAAAAAATGAATGAATAGAAACAAGTTTAAGCAGGAAGTCATACAATATTTATAAAATTTTGGAGATTTAAAGAAAATAATTTTAAAGCAATTTTTATGTTATTTATTTTTAATTTACGTAATTAGATCTCTAAACTGTTACGGTTATAACCATATAAAATAGAATCATCAATCCGAGTTCAAATCCCGCCCTAATCTGTAGAGTTCACTTTCGCGTTAACACTTTTTAGAAAGGTTCAAATTCACCTCTTCCGTCAAGGATGGGTTAAGTAGCCACAGTTATGGGGTAACCAGTGAGTATCGACCTCATTACTCAATGGTACAGGTCGGTCAACCAGACTAGTTCTCTAACCATTACACTATGCCGAGGCTTAGTAGAAGGAGGTGATTGTAAAAGAGAATGTTATATAAAAGCAACATAGAAAGCGAGGCAGAAAGAAAATATGTCCCCCAACTATGGGTTAAATAACAGGACTGACTGAACTTTCTAGCCTTGTATGGCAGCTAGCCTAGGTGAAGGACGACTCTGAACTCAAAATCATGGAGAAGGCAACAGGAAAACCACTATACCATATTTCTCAAAGAAGAAGCAATGTATTGATAATAAAGGAAAGGAAGCTGTGGAGAACCAAGATCACAAAATATTAGGTTGGTGCAAACATAATGACGTAATAATGTCGTTTTTTGACGTTAAAAAATACGTCAAAAAATGACATTATTACGTCATGTTTGCACCAACCTAATACTACAGCCTATGAACAATTCTCTATTATACAAATAAATAAAGCGCATCAATTCTAAAGGAAAGTCAACCAATGCCTTTAATGCAGAGTCAGAAATGGAAAATTGGCAATAGAAAATTCAACTGAAAAGGAATCGCAAAATAGAAGACATGATTGGGTATGAACAGAGATTAACTAGAAACAGTGCAAACGACTTGAAGTCAACCACACAAATAAATGTCACAATTCTATTCAGGGCAGGAGAGCAGTTTTAATCATCATCAACAAAAAAGAGAAAATCTGTCAGTTCGTAAATATTTGTTTGAAAAGTTGAATAAATGGAGATGTGCGCATTTGCAGCACTTACCCTCACTGCATAATTATGCGATTTTATCTTGACAGGAAACTAACTAATATATATATATATATATATATATATATATATATATATATATATATATATAAAACGCGTCGGCGAAGAATAGTTTTTCCTCTTGTCTTTTTATTCATATATATATATATATATATATATATATAAAAGTGCGCCGATGTGTGGGGTTTATTCAACGGCGGGCTCGGCGTTCATCGATTTTATCTTGGCAGGAAACTATCTAATATATATATATATATATATATATATATGAATAAAATAAAGACAAGAGAAAAAATTTCTTAGCCGAAGCAATTCTTTCTCTGAGGGACTTTATCAAGCCATTTGCCTTGATAAATACCAGAGGACGAAACGCGTTGGCTAACAATCATTTTCCTCTTGTCATTTTATTCATTTTGTTCCTTCACAGATAGACTCTGAAAATCTCAAAATAATTTACACAAACACAAACACACACACGCCTGTGCGCACACACAGACACACACACACACACACACACACACACACACACACACACACACACACATATATATATATATATATATATATATATATATATATGAAGAAAAATAATTTTAATGTGTGATATATTTATGGGATAAAGTGCTCAATATCAGATAGAGCGTATGCAAATATATATATATATATATATATATATATATATATATATATATATATAATTTAAATAAAAACAAACCACTTTTAAGGTTCCATGTAATAAATTATTTTACCACAGTCGTTTTAAAGGACTGCGGATCATCAGACTTTACTTCCAAAGGTTGAACAAAAAATTTCTCTGGATTTTATCCTCCTTGGTTTTACCCATACGGATTACCTAGTTTTTTTCATAAACTATATATATATATATATATATATATATATATATATATATATATATATATATATATATATATATATATATAGAGAGAGAGAGGATTATTAAAAAATTCGGTTCGAAGAAATGAATATTTGAATATATTCATGAAATAAATTATAACCGAATGGATTTTTAAGAATCGCCTGTACACCCTTAAGAAAGATATGAATCCAATGAATCCATCACTTCACTCCTCGCCAGCTATGAGCACCATAGGATTGATAGTTGGTATCCAGTCGCGGAGAAGGACAACGCTGAATTGAAAACCTGGGGAGGCTCATTCAGAAACCTTGTGGCACACGATGTGCTGCAGTTCTTTGTAATTGGTACTTCTGAAAAGTGTGATTAGATCTTCACAAGCCTTCAGGATTAAAATAAAATAAAAATCATATGTGCGGGTAGAGAGCAATCATTGTGCAAAAACATTCGTCGCAACAAATCGACGAAAATGATAGCAGTAGGGAAAACTTGGGAATCAAAAATTTTAGGATTGCGGGTCCGGATCTGGCGTGGAATGTTTTTTAATTTGCTCATGGAGTCGGCCTGATACCAAAATGTTAGGCTAAGGCCTCTAGGAATAAAATTGAGAAAGTGTGACACAGTGACATTCGCATTTATCACACACGCACACACACACACACACACACACACACACACACACACACACACACATATATATATACATATATATATATATATGAAAAACTAGGTAATCCGTATGGGTAAACACAAGGAGGATAAAATCCAAAGAGCTCAATGTAAATCCAGAGCAAATAATTTAAATTTATATATATATATATATATATATATATATATATATATATATATACTGACGCCAATGTAGCCGGGTTTCGATGCTAACTAGAGGCATCCGGACGTCTAGCCACACTGATGAGCGAAAACAGTCTGTCTGTTGATGACAATATATATCATATATATGCACACACACACACACACACACACACACACACACACATATATATATATATATATATATATATATATATATATATATATATATATATATATATATATATATATATATAAGATCGCCGTGTGTGTTTATTCAACGGCGAGCTCGGCGTTCATAGCAGCGCCCGGTCGGGAGGATTATAACTGAAAAATAAAACGAAAAAATGTTAATATACAACCCAGTGTGTCTGAAAATTTTTAATTTTTAATATTTTTCATTGTTCAAAAAATATATATATATATATATATATATATATATTTGTGTGTGTGTGTCTCTGTGCGTGTTTGTGAAAGTAATTAACTAAGGCGAATGTATATAGAAAGTACATTGATTGCTAAATCATCCGCGGTAAATTTGCGCCTAGCTTCTAACAACATTTCACTTTCCATGGTAAGTCATATATATATATATATATATATATATATATATATATATATATATATATAATCATTTATTCGAAAATTATAACATAAACATGTTATAAAAAATCACTACGAAAATAGCCATTTTGTTTCAACACTTCTCGTGTCTTATCAAGTGATGATAAAAGTTGAAACAAAATGTGTATTTTTGTAGTGATTTTATAACATATAAATGTTATAGCATGTTATAATTTTCGAATGAATAATTATATTTGCTCTACTCTGTATTGAGCGCTCTTTTAAGAATAGTATTTGTTGGTTATTGGAATTTATTCCGTATACACCAATCCTATACTTGTATATATATATATATATATATATATATATATATATATATATATATATGCGTATGTGTGAAAGCAATTGACTAAGGTGAATGTATATAAAAAATGCACTGATTGGTAAATCATCCGCGGTAAATTTGCGTCTAGATTCTAACAATATTTCAGCTTTCTGCTGTCAACGACGATAAATAAAAACGGAATGGGATCGGTCAGGGTGTGTATGTGTCCAGACACATCTGATTGAAAATATATCCATAACATTTTTTTTAAGTTTTCACAATTAAAAAAAAAAAAAATTAAAACGTCTTTGAAACTTTAAAAACTGAAAATTAAAATTTAGCGTTACCACATCTGCAGCACTTACGCTCAGTGCATAATTATCTCCAACGTTTAGGCTTATATCTCCGCCTGCCGCCACGTTACGCATAAATAATTCCATCAGTCCGATAGAGACCTTTACACAGAATTCTTGCATGTTGTCTTCAGTTATCCATCATCGGTACTTACACTAATTCGCAAACAAATGATCATACTACGATGGAAAAATGCCCCAAACTTAATAAAAAGTGTTATCGTCAAAATATGTTATTATTATGAGGAGAGACCAAAATAATTTTATGATTATGCATCAGCAGAGAGACAATAAATTAATATAAGAAATTTTAGCGTCTTTTTGCAGTGAAAAACATTGATGGGGAAATTCTTAGAAAAAAACGTGCAGACCTTATTCCTAAATGAATGAAATTATTTTAAAAATGTTTTCTTTTTAAAAAATCTTGGCAAAAACATGTTTTATTGTGTTTTATTTTTACATCAGCTACATGCTACTTATTTAATTTTATAAAATTTTGAGAAATTATTTTTTGTAACGCTTAATGGTTACCTTAGTTATAAGGACAAGTCCTTGGAGAATTTAAATCAACAATTTAAAAGAAAAGAAAACAAAACACGACCCCCAGTGACCGAAAATATGCTCTGAATCTTAAAATAAAAATACAATAAAACTAAGACATTATTTAATTAGAAAAGTTTAATTGCTTTTACGAATAGGATATATTATAGAGATTATTTTCTTAAGAATTTTTTTTTCAATGAATAATGACATTTTCAAAGAATTGTTTTAAATTTTTAATTAAAATAATTTATAAAGTTTTAAATTGCTATATTAATTTGTACCGGTTAGGTGATATTGTTATTAAGTAAAACTATATTTATTAAACATAAATGCAAAAGCTACAATTCCGTGACTTCTAATATTTTATAAAGAATCGTGAATTTGTATATATATATATATATATATATATATATATAAACGTTCCAATTTTTATAAATACGGACGTCCATACGCTCATTATCAGAAAATAAGAGCGATAACTATTGTAAATTTAAAGCTAGACTACCTAAAATTCAATAAAACATTATATATTTTATATATATAATATTATATATATATTATATTTATTTTCCTAAATATTTAAGATTACAGGGTAGTTAAAAATTATATAAAGAAGGCGCTCACGTTATATTCCTTAAGTAATTTTTACAGATATGTCTACCGTAGAAAAAATTAGATAAACTTCCGTCTGTCAATCATGCTGTCAACACTTTAAATAAACAGCTACTGCCTTGTTAAATATTCATTTACATTTAAAACTTCAAGTAAGTAATATCTGTTTCGAATCAGATTAATTAAACTTTAAATCAACTAATATTTCTCAAATAAAATTTAAGAAAAGTGTATTTTATTTTTGAAGGATCTTTTTAATAAAGAAAATTATATTGTGATGACAGATGGATAAAATCAGCTACTTTGTCGATTTAAAAAAATTCTTTACAGTCAATTTAAATTAGTTTTGAAATACAGAAAAGTATTTTGCTTATTGTAAATATTAATTTTAATCTATTAATAAGAAATTAGGACTAAAATAAAAGCTTCAAGATAGATTTTTCATTTCTTTAAATTCATTTTAAACCTTATGTATCGTGCTTCTGTGGAGGCACACAAAACACACACACACACACACACACACACACACACACACACACACACACACACACATATATATATATATATTTATATAATCATTTCATCACCCCCAAGCAAGGGAGTAAAGCCACTAAAACACAAGGGGTTACTGACTGTAAATAACGACTGACATTGCATTTATATTTTTAAAATTGAAAGTTGGTTGGCAAGCATGAAGACGGAAGAGAGTTCGACAAGTCAGAAGTGCGAGAGAAGAAACTGTTAGCATAGAACCTACGGTTGCATCAACCCATTTCAACTGTAAATTGATGAATTTGCTGTTAAGACTTCAATTCATAAAGTGTAGTTACCATAGAGGAAAATTTATCAGAACAATTACCATGAAAGGAAATGCACAGGGAAGCTACACACACACACACACACACACACACACACACACACACACAACACACACACACACACACACATATATATATATATATATATATATATATATATATATTTTGACTTCCTATAGCTGAAGTTTTTCTTTTTTCAGACCCAACACATTTAAGTTCATTTAATATTTAATTTAAACAGTTAATCTTTGTAAAGGTCTTGAATTCAGAGTTCTCCTTCTCGTAGGCTTGATGCCAACAAAGGCTATAGGGCCCAGTCTGTATATTTATATAGATGGATATTTATATGTACAGGGTAGCCCGAAAGTCTTACCAGGCCTAAATAATATATTTTTCTCTTTCAACGTTCTGTGGGGTATTATCAAGGAGAGAGTTTCACAATCAACAATGCATAGCTTCGTTAAAAATCACACAGGACATGGCGCCACATCTTTTTGTAGCACGAAAATGATGACGTTCATACAGACCTTCTCGATGTGTGACAGCGTCAATGAAAGTGAATAAACTGAATCCAGTACATGTATTACTTGTTCTTCTATTGTTCTCATTACTTTTTGGTAGGGGATAAAAAACTTTCGGACCATCCTGTATATAGTATAGTATACTTATATGTATATGGTATAAATTTTAATTCTGTTATTATACATCAGTTCTTCATCAGCTTTATTTACGCCTTTATTTGACACTTTATATTTCTACGTGGAGGACTCTCCCATCATTTGTCCTGCAGCTCAGCTCTCCGAACCAAACAGTCAGACTACATGCACATATCATTTATGTTTGAGGTACGACGGATTAATATATATATATATATATATATATATATATATATATATATATATATATATGAACGTAATTTCAATCCTTCATATGCTTCCAATCCTTAGCTATGATTAATTAATGATGAACATGTCAATTTCGTTTATGATCGATTTCATCACGATTTTTCTGTTATGCTTCGAGAGTAATTATACATTCTTATTGCTCAAAGTAGAGGTTAATTGCGTTATAAAAAACCTCCAGGGAATTCCAGTAAGATATCTTTAATCATTTCTAAGTTACAACGGTTCAAGACAATTTTGGGTGTAACAGCAAAATTGTCCAATTCGTGTAAAAGCAAAATTGTCTTGAACCGTTGTAACTTAGAAATGATTAAAGATATCTTACTGAATTATATATATATATATATATATATATATATATATATATATATATATATCACAGTATAATAGCCACAGTTCCTATAATTATTGGCGCTTTTTGAAAGAATCTTGAAAATCATTGCAAATTAAATGATAAGAAATAAAAATCCGTTGAAGACTAAAAGCAAAACGGTGAAAATCATCAAGATCTATACAGGAGAATTCTATTTTACACTGCGGAAACTTTTGCTCTCATTTGGCCTTCAGTGATAACCACCAGACATTACTAGTGTGCAAATTTATGTATTAATAATAATATAATTTTTTAATCATTTCAATCCAAGCAAGGCAATAAAGCCACTAAGTCGCAGGGGTTACAGAGTGTGAAAAATATAAGAAAAGAAAAGACATTTTTAAGGAGAGAGAACAATAAAAGAACAAGAATTGTTAAGACAAGAAAACGATTGGCATTGGAATTAAATTTTTGAAGTTAACTGGAAAGCAAGAAACCAGGAAAAGAGTTCCAGAAGTGCGACAGAAGAAACTGTTAGCATAAAAATTACGGTTACATCTGACCATTTCAACTGTAAAATAATGAGACCTTGCCGCCAATCAAGTACTGCGCTTAAATTCACTAAGTCCAAGTACCACAAGGTACCATAGGGGAAAATTCATCCGAACAATTACCATGAAAGTATTTACAGAAAAGGTGCAGGGAAGCTACATTACGACGGTGGGAAAGTGACTGACGCCGAAATGGCAGGTCAGGACCAATAACATTGCAGATTCTTGTTCGGATTTTATCAAGAATCTCTATAGGAGAACCGACCATATGCGGCACCAATAATCCTTAAGATGAAGGAATGGTAGACTTGTAAATATGTAAGATAGATTCGGGTGAAAAACTTTGTATAGCACGATACAATTAACAAATTTTCATCAGACCTAGCAATTGACTATATATTAAATTAATAATAATAATAATAATAATAATAATAATAATAATAATAATAATAATGAAGATAGTTGTTGTCACTTGATCTCCAGTGAGGACTGCTACATAATACCGATGTGACAATTCATATAATTATGTTACAAGGACCTAAGAGAAAAAGAAAAAAAAGAAAAAGTGAGAAAGAAAGACAGAAATAAAGAAAGAGATGAATAGTGAAAGAAAAAGGATAAAAAATATTTAAAGAGTGATTTGAGGTTTTGTTGCTGTTGTTGAACAGGTCTGCTCTCGGGTGTGGGTAGCGAATGACACTTAACAGGGCGTGAGAAGAAGAGAAGGCCGCGAAGCACTTAAGAACTCAAGCGGGAAGGGTGTGTGGCATGGAGCAAAAAAATGGTGGGCTAATAGAAAAATATGTTGTGAAACGTTAGGGTTGAAGAAGAGAGAATGAATGAACGAATGAATGAATGTAAGAAAGAAAGAAAGAAAGAAAGAAAGAAAGAAAGAAAGAAAAGAAAAGCAGAATGAATGAATGAAAGAAAAAAGAGAAAGTAAAAATGAAGGAATGAATGAAGGAAAGAAAGAAAAAGAAGGAAGAATGAAAAATGAAATGAAGGATGAAAAAAGAAAGAAAGAATGCAAAAAAGAAAGAAAAAGAAAGAAAGAAAGAATGAAAAAGAAAGAAAGGAAGAAAGGATAAAAGAAAGATAAAAGAAGGAAAGAATTAATGAATGAAAGAAGGAGAAAATAATGAATGAAAACGAAAGAATAAATGAAAGAAAGTAAGAATGAACGACTGAAAGAAAGATAAAGAAATAAAAAGAAAAGAAAGAATAACTGTGAAAATGAAAAAAGGATGAAAAAAGAAAGAGAAAAGCAACGAAAATAGAAAGAAAAGTTGGAATAAATAAGAATGTGAATGGAGTTACTGTGAAGCAAGAAGAAAAAATTTGCGGAGGTTTTCTTTTTCTTTTTCGTTTGTGTCTTCTACAGATACACAGAGGCACAAACACATATATAGTTACAGATATAGACACACACAGAGGGACGCATTAAGACACAAACACACACACATTTGTGTGTATATATATATATATATATAGATAGATAGATAGATAGATAGATAGATAGATAGATAGATAGATAGATAGAGCAATAATTATTGTATCAAAAATATTGAAAATTCACTATACATATCGAAGATATTACACAAAAAAAAACATGTCAAAATCGCTACACAATTGCAGTCATGTTTCGGTGTGTATCAATGCATCTCATCAGGCGATTGTAAATAACTGGCGAGTCTTACCTGTATATATATATATATATATATATATATATATATATATATATATAAAATCTGCAATCTATCAATCAATATATATATATATATATATATATATATATATATATATATATATATATATATATATATTGATTGATAGATTGCAGATTTTTCAGTGGTTTGCTGATAGAAAGGCGTTTAAGGCAGAATAGTTAAACCCCTGCTCTGAAGAGTAATTAGCATGACGGAAATACTGCCTAGTTAAGTGAAAAAACAAAACCTTTTTTTTTCTCATTAAATACACTTATATATATATATATATATATATGTGTGTGTGTGTGTGTGTGTGTGTGTGTGTGTGTGTGTGTGTATTTAGGCATGTTTGATTAAATAAATTATCAATATTATGTCTGCTTATTTTTAACATGATCCGTACATACTCACAAGTAACCTTCTTTTCACGTTCTAATGAACGCTAAGCATGACTGTTAGTTATTGCATTTGAAAGCAAAAATGAAAAAAATTACAGTAATGTATAGCAACACTTAGTTTTGTATTACGAGTTGCAACCTTGATGATGATCTCCAAAGAAGATGGAAAGTACTTGGGAAATAAAAGCGATTTTCACAGTTATAGCACATTTCCGACATCATTTAATTGCAATATACGTAATGTTATTCGTGAGTATGAACGGGTTATGTAAAAAATGAGCGGACATAATGTCTGTAATTTCATCAAACATGCCTAAGTACACAAATTGTCTACTCATATATATATATATATATATATATATAGGTGGGTGTATATAGTACCAGAAACAAAAGTAAAAAATGATGAGAAAAAGTGCTCTCTCTGGCTTCCTCATGTATGAGAGAAAATAATTTATATATTTACAGCAACGAAAGCATGAATTTAATTCGATGAAGTCTTAAAATCGTATTATAATTTTCAATAAATTAAGTGATTGATCATATATTGATTTCATAAACTACATCCGCGTCCTGGGTATGACGATAAACTACATCCGTGTCCTGGGTATGACGATAAACTACATCCGACAGCAAGCTCAAACAAATCACTTCTCGAACGAACAACACATCCCATGGTCACTTTGTCAAGAAAGTGACTCCTGGATGTTATTGGCCTGAGGAGTGGATCCCAGCGCGTGGCGTCCTGGGTATGACAATAAACTTCATCCAGTATCAAGGCCTCTGGTCGGAAGCTTTTGAGGAGCGTGAACCCACCTCTTAATTGCTGGTGTTCCCAGGTCCACCCTGACCCGGGGTGATAGCACCTGCTAGGGTCACAGCTATGGTAAAAAGTTACCCCCCACCAAATTGGTCAAAACACTATGAAAGTATAAAAATAGGTTTTAATACCAGCAATACTTTTTGGAAAATCTTTTACCAGGAATACATTTTTGAAAAAAAAAAAAAAATTACCAGCAATAAAAAACTTGTCGGCGTTAAATAACCCATTGAGGTTGATATAACGTAAAACAAAACAAACCAAACCATCTAATATTGACTTATCAAACATCTGGTTCTGATGAGCGTTTCGATGCGAGACTATGAAATCGGCAAAACAGATGAGTCACTTAACCTTTTCTTATTTCTTGAATATACATAGATAGGTTGACCCAAAAAAACTGGAACTTTTTAACAATCCAATAAAACCAAGAGTGACGGAAGAAAAATATTTTATTCATAGTAATTGAGACCTTAAAACATGCCATTTAAGAAACAATGATGGAATTTTCATTTTTTAAAAAAATACGTCCTGTAGATGGCGTCCTCTTGTACGAATGAATTCTTGAAATCTGCTGTTGAGATTCCTCATTGACTGCTGCAACATCTCAGCTGGGATACTGTGAATTTCATCTTGAATTCTAAATGGCGAAATGTTTACTTGCTCAAGGTCACAGTCTCGCAGTGTTGCCACTTGCTCATATCTGGCAATACGCACTTCAAAAATTCCCGTTTTTTTGGGGTCACCCTGTATATATGTATGTATGTGCGTGTATATATGTGTGTGTAAAATTTCAAATACAACTAAAATATATATCTGTAAAGGGACAATATGAATAAAGACGAAAGGAAAACCTATCTTAGCAAACAACCACATTGAAAACTCTTATCGATATGATCAGAAACAAAAATATCCATAACAATAATAATTCTGAAACAGGCATATATAAAATAAAATGCCATAACTGCTCTTCACAATATACTGGGGAAACTTGCAGAAATTTAAAGAAATGTATCTATGACCACAAAAAGGATAAAAAAAGACAACAATTTATGAAATGCATCAATTATACATGGAAATAGATTTAACCACAACTTTGATCTAAAGAATGCAACACTTATTAAAAGACACACTTAGAAGGAAGAACAAAGATGTTAGACTAAAATAATTTATTCTTTAGAACTACATATATGTATATATATTCAGTTATATATGAGTTTGTAACCCAAGGTTTCACGCTTTTGCAATCATCAGGCAAAAGCGTGAAACTTTGGGTTACAAACTCATATCCATACAAACGAATATGTTAGCTGTATCACAGATAATGAGCACTTTCCACTAATTACCGCATATATATATATATATATATATATATATATATATATATAGAGAGAGAGAGAGAGAGAAATAGAGAGAGAGATATATGTGTGTGTGCGCGCGCGTGTGTTTAACATTTCAGATACAACTAAAAATCTATCCATGAAAGGACAATATGAATAAAAACAAAGAGGAGACTTACCTTAGCCAATGTTTCACCCTCTGATTGACTTTATTAAGGAAAATGTAAGGATTTTTGTTTTGCGAAAAGTATTTATAAACAAAAGTGAAAATGTCGTGAGGTTTTCTTCAAACAATTTAACGTTTCAGTTCACCTGATGAATATTTAAAAAAATTTAAATTTTGGGAAACTAACATTTTTACTTTTGTTTATAAATACTTGTTACAAAATAAAATCCTTATATTTGCCTTTAATAAAAACCCATCAGAGGAAGAAACGTATCAGTTAAGATAAATTTTCCTTTTGTCTTCACACAAACACACACACACATATATATATATATATATATATATATATATATATATATATATATATATATATATATATATATAATTATTTTTTTTTTTTAAAATATGATTCCTTCATACACATAAGAGTTCTCATGTTTCAAAATGAGATCCAAAACCTCAATATAATTATTAAAAAAAATAAAGAACTCCGGATTATTTACCTAACGTGTTCTTTTCCTATTTTTTACATATATATATATATATATGTGTGTGTGTGTGTGCCATCCACAGACAGACTTTCGCTGTGTCAGAGCTCATCACTGTGGCTAGACATCGGATTTCCTCAATCCAGGATTGAAACCCGACCAATTTGGCATCAATCAGAGATTTTTCTCCTGAGCTATTAGCTTCTGGCAAGGAGGAAGGTGAATTTTTACGTACTTATTTTAGAATAAACACGCCAGTAACACAGAGTGCTCAATTCATAGAAGAGCTTATATATATATATATATATATATATATATATATATATATATATATATATATATGGCTAGTCAATCCCTATTGTAGACGCTTGCTCAGGCTCATTTGTGTTTGTTCAACACCCACAGAGCCTACCTGCGGTTTATACTGCAACTATGCTGAGCAGATCTTAGTTACAGTTTCAACAATTTGGAGAAGGCCAGAACGCTCAAACCCTCGGCCACGATGTCTTGTGACTTCGTGCTAGCCAATTTTACTCACAAGGCTTGAGTTAAACCGTGGTATGGTTTTCAGGCACTTTCTAAAAGTGCCACACGCTGGGAACGACATTTTCATCCTGACAAATATTCTTCAAATGATATTTTCAGTCAGATGCTTTTGATCAACCATTTGCAAATAGGTAAAAAAAAAAGTTGCACTCATATTATTTTATAATATTCACTTAATGTATGAAACTGCCAGTCACCATGGTGCGTTTATTTTTATGTCCATACTGCTTATATTTGCAAACAATTTCGGATTCTGAGCACTCAACCGTCAACACATTAATAACAAATTGTTCCCTTAACAAAAGTTAAACACTATATATTATCACGAAAATAAAATGCTTCATAATTTCAATTTAAAAAAAAATGTTAATGTTCTTTCATCGATAAACACACATGAAACACACGTTTTTTTTTTCCATATCACCAATATTCATAAAGCCTACGCTCAAAGAATGTAAGATCCAGACACTTGTTGATATATACTTAAACTTCACACAATCACTTCCGTCATGCGCACCAGACAACCGGAAACACTCTTTCTCTCACACACACAAAATATTTCCCAATACACTCTAAATTATATAGTAGATAAGTTCTCCTATCTCCCGATTTAAACTCCTACTTAGACTTTTGATCAAGAGTAGAGGTTTATCCCTTGTTTCCTGTTTAGGATTGGGTATCCGGTTCCTTCTAAAACCTCACTCTCTTTCAATCCTAGTAGCTTCTTACGCCTTAGTGGTATTATCGCCTTGCTTGGAGCGAATTGATTAAAAAATATAATCAATCTCACACAAATATATCTGCCCTAGCTACACACCAAAAATGTCTACGTATACACGGTTTTCCTCATTAATAAAAACAATCATTACAATAAAATTTATTCTAAAATTAATAACATACATTCAATTCACAGTCCATTGGTATCACTCCATGCAAGGCACTAAAGCCACTAAGACAGAAGGGGGTTACAGGGCTTGGAAGAATTAGAAACAGAAACATTAATAACGAGCGAGAAGGGAAAAGAGTAATCAGGAGGACAGTAGATAGCGATTGACATTGCATTTAATTCTTTGCAGATTAAAGTTAACTGTAAAATATGGAACCGGAAGAGAGTTCCACGCGCGAGAAGTGCGAGAAAAGAAACTGCTATCATAGAATTTACGGTTACATCTAGCCAGCTCAACTTTCAATTGATGAGATCACGATGCCAGTCTAGCACTGCGCTTAAATTCAAAAAGTCTAGGTACCATAGCGAAGACTTCATCCGAACAATTACCATCAAAGTATTTATTAAAAAAAGATACAGAGAGACAATCCTACGGTAGTGGGAAAGTGACTGAAACCGAGCCGCCAGATCAGGACCAATAATATTGCTGATTCTTCTTTGGATCTTACCAAGGAGTTCCAGATAAATAATATATGGCAGCAATATTTCAAGTGTGGACGAATGGTAGGCTTATAAATATGTAAGATAGATTCTGGAGAGAAAGATTGTCTCGCACGACACAGTAAACCAAATTTCTTAGCAGCTGACCTAGCAATGGATTCAATACAGTCTTTCCATTTCATGTCAGCTGAGAACATTAACCGGAGAAGGCGCAGTGAGTCACTATCCAGGAGGTTAGCATCAGCCATTAATTAGCAATCACCGTAGGCCTAAGGTAAAAATTTGATGCACACATATTTTTCTCACTACCATCTTAAGACATGAAACACGTCCAGATACTACGAGATGGACACAAAAAGAAAAAAAAAACGCCTACTAGAATTCACACATACACAATAATGACTAGTAACACGTAGCCGAGTATAACTGTCTACTCGGGTGGCTAGCCAATCCTTGCTGCAGACGCCTGCTCAGGCACATTATGCTTATAGAGCCCACCCGTGATTATACTGCAAGTGTACTCAGTGGATCTTAATTACACATTATCTGGTGTGATCAACACTGAACAAGGCCAGTGCGCCTAAACCCTACGTCACGATGGTTTGTGACATCGTCCTCGCAAATAATTCCGTCTTTCATTCGCAAGACTCGGTTCAATCGGTGGTATGGTTTTCAGACACTTTTCGAGGGTGCCACCTGTTGGGTTGGTTTATTTTATTTTACGGTATATCAACCTCAATGGGTTATGTAATGACGACAAGATTTTTAGGATAGATTCGTATGAATAGAATGCGTATTCTTCAGTTTAGATTGGTTTGGTTTATTTTGTTTTACGGCATATCAGTCTCAATGGATTATTTAATGTCGACAAGATCTTTAGGATAGGTTCGTATGAATACAATGTGTATTCTTTTTAAATAATCAGTTTGTAGATTAGGTTTCATTGACGTCTTTCCGTAACGACGGTTTTTGTTGAGAGGCAAATGTATTGCTGTTAGTTTTTTTTTCCAAAAACGTAATGCTTGTATTTTTACTATAGAAATCCATAGACTTTTTTTTTTTTATCCCAGTTTTGATGTTTAACTCCGGTTCAGGTTGGACCTGGGAACACCAGTAATTAAGAGGTGGTTCTACGCTCCTCAAAAGCTCCTGATCAGAGGCCTTACTTTTTTTCTTTCTTTTTTTTTAAGCGTTTCACCCCAAGCAAGGCGAGAAGCCACAAGGACGCAAGGGGTTACAGAAGATTTGGAGCAAGATCAGATAGGAGTGATAGAAGAAAGGATGAGGAGAAGGATAGTGGATAGATCAAGGCAACTGGAGATGTCGATTGACATTACATTTGAATAGTTGGAGATTATAGCTCTCAGGGAAACTGGAATAGGAAAGGGAGTTCCACAGGCGAGAGGTGCGAGACATGAAGCTATTGGAGTAGAAGAGACGGCTACAGTTAGTAGTTTCGACAGTGAAAGGGTGAGAGCGGGATGCCAGCCTCGTCGGGCGCTTGAACTCATGAAGTCTGGGAACCAGCGAATGCAGCTCCTCAGAGCAATTACCATGAAAGTATTTGAAAAAAAGACAGAGAGAGGCGACGGCGCGTCTGTGAGAGAGCGATTGTAGACGACATGCCAGAACAAGGCCAATTATATTGCATATCCGCCTCTAGAGCTTATTAAGAACCCCGAGGCAAACAGAAGGGGCTCCAGACCATATATGGCAGCAATACTCTATGCCGGATGTAGTTTATCGTCATATCCAGGACGCCGCCCGATGGGATCCACTCCTCAGGCTGATAACATCCAGAAGTCACCTTCCTAACAAATTGACTCTAGGATGTGTTGTCCGTTAAAGAAGTAATCTGTTTGTGCTGAGGGCCGTTCGATTACTAAGGTTCTACAGTATAACCATCATGGCATCCAGTCATATAAGGGTATACAATACCCACTATGTCACAGCCTAATTTGCATAATATGGTATCAGGTTTTAAGAAAAGCAAAACATAACCTTGCAGGTGGAGCCCCAGTTAGAAATAACTTCAGGTTGAGTAACCCAGTTCCTACGGGCAGTCTCTGATTTAGGGTGCTCACATATGACTCTTAAATCGTATTTGTTGCCTGATCCTTAAAAGTTAAAAAACACACTCGACACCGGCCATAATGTTGTCCCTCTAGGCTCATGAACAGTGCATCACCGAAATTGTTAGAGGTTATCATGAAAATATGTAGTACGGAACTGAGGAAAATTGTACTGAGAGGTACCCAGCCATGGGGAACAGCTTCCCGATGCCGTTCCCTCTCATTGCACCAGAGAGAGGGATCGGTACTCACACCGAGGCCAGCGCAACCGCCAAAATAGACTACCCACAATGCATCGCTGACCCGTATATATAAATAGCCGAAAAAAAATAAAAACAACACTCGTGGCCTGACGATTGCATCTAGCATAAAACAGCCTGTCGCCTCTAAGTGTTGACTTCAATGTTCACTTTTATATTTACACACGCTCTATCTCTGATATTGAGCATTTTATCCCATAAATATAGCACACCTGAAGAGTACATTCCTTCATATATATACGAGGGTCATTCAATAAATAAGGTGAATTTTTCGGTATAAGGACTTCTAATACAGATAAAAGCTTACTTTTTTTCTTTTCTTTTTTCTTTTACTTCTTTTTCACATGGATTTAATTTCTTTTGCAGATTAAAAAAAAACTTTGAGAATTTTGGCGATTAACAAAGATGGCCGACCAAGAAGCATGCTCCAGGATTGAACAGCAGTCAGTTATCAAGTTTTTGGTTGCTGAAGGGTGCAAACCAGTTGGAATTCATAGGAGAATGTCAACTGTGTATGGTGCCACATGTTTCAGCCAAAAAAATGTCTACAAAAAATGTCTATATATATATATATATATATATATGAATTACTTAATTATAATTATCTCAAATACTCGTTAATTTCTATCATTTGTATATTCTTCCTTGAACCGGCTTCTAATGCTCTGGATGGAGCGGCTTGGAGATAGTAGTTGTGGCTCGTGGGGGCACAATCCTGTGGGTAAGGGAAACTCGGATGAGTTCCACCACGGAATATGTGAACGAGCGGCGCAATATCGAGTCTAATTCGTTACTTCTTTGTTACCGTGGCCCGTTGGCACAGTTGGTATGGCGTTTTTCTCGTATCGTAACTGTGCGGATCTCAATTCTTGGTAGTGGGTCCGCAAATATAGGACGAAAACTGCCGTCCAGTGCTTTCTGCATTTTGTTGAGGTTTCTTCTCGACTCGATGAATTACTTAATTATAATTATCTCAAATAGTCCTTAATTTCTCTCCCTATATATATATATATATATATATATATATATATATATATATATATATAGATAGATAGATAGATAGATAGATAGATAGATAGATAGATATATGCAAGTTGTATGTATATATATATGTTTGTATAAGTTTGGTTCCTGTCGAAAGCACAATTATTCTTTAGTAGTAGCACTTCTCAATTTTGATCAGTTATTAATTTCACTGTTTAATAATACAAAAAAGAAAATAGGGATATCAACTCAAACCCGTATACCTACTAATAATTTATTGTAATAATTAAAAAATGTGTGTGCGTGTTAAGTATTGCCAGATACTTGCAACAAGGCGAAAATCTCATTTTAAATGATTTTTAGTTAAGTTTATTTGAAAGATAAGCGCGCAAAGTTAATCCGTATTAAAAGAAAAATTAATTTCCGTATGTAAATAAAGTTTTTAGACATCTTTAGGACATTGGCACGTTCACTTGTTACTCATCGACTCACTAAGCCGTCATTATGGACGAAAATGTAAATCACTTAAAAATCCAATATTTCTTCTAGAGATGTGTTTCAAAGTCAGTTAAGAAATTTAAGTATTAATCAACTGGAATTTGTAAAAGTAACGGTTACTTTTTACCTAAAAGATAAAGAAAATAACGTTTTTTTCCGCACAGTATCCTATGAGCTGTCATCAAATTTATGTGGACAATAGTTTTTTACCATCCTGGGTAAGACGATAAATTAGATACAACAGCAAAGCCTCTGATCAGGAGGTTTTGAGGAGCGTGGAACCACCTCTTAATTGCTGGTGTTCCCAGGTCCACCCTGACCCGGGGTGGTAGTACCTGTTAGAGTCCCAGCTATGCGCAAAAAGTTACCCCCAAAACTGGCGTCAAAACACTATGAAAGTGTAAAAATAGATTTTAATACCAGAAATACTTCTTTAAAAAAATTATTGCCAGCAATACATTTTTGAAGAAAAAATATTACCAAAAATAGATTTATGAAGGAAAAAAATATTACCATCAACAAAAACTTTGTTGGCATTAAATAACCCATTGAGATTGATATGCCGTAAAAAAAAACAAATGAAACATAACTATCGCTATGAATCTATTTCAAAAATTTTGTTGGCATTAAATAACCCACTGAGGTTGATATGCCATAAAACAAAACAACGAACCAACCAATCAGAAATAGAATTTTGGAAAAAATATTACCAACAATGAAAATTTTGTCAGTATTAAATAATCCATTGAAGTTGATATGCCGTAAAACAAAATAAACCAAATCAAACTAGTTTTCTGCTGACTCCTAAAAACCGCGCGAAAATTAAATTAAAGAAATACAGAACACCATAAGTGTAATAATCAAGGAAATTGGTATTTATATTTATAAATAAATTATCTTTAACCTCATATAATAGATAGTTTAAGAATATAATTATATATTCTACACGCTTTTATGAAATTTAGTATTTGTTTATACTACACTAGAAGTATAAAAAATAAATTAATCAAAAATTAGTGAAATTACTTTTGAGTTTAATTCATTGCTTTTATTTTTGGTTTGGTTTGTTTTGTTGTACGGCATATCAACCTCAATGAGTTATTTAATGCCGACAAAATTTTTATTACTGGTAATGTTTTTCTTCAAAAATCTATTTCTGGGAATCTTTTTCCTTGAAGAAATCTATAGCTGGTCATATTTTTTTCAAAGAATGTAAAGCTGTTTGTATTGCTGGTATTTTTTTCAAAGTATTGCTGATAATAATTTTTTTTATTACAAAGTATTTCTGGTATTAAAACCTATTTTTACACAAGTTTGGGTGTTAACTATTTGCCCATAGCTGGGACCCTAACAGGTACTACCATCCCGGGTCAGGGTGGACCTGGGAACACCAGCAATTAAGAGGTGGTTCCACACTCCTCAAAACCTCCTTATCTGGCGTCTTGGTTTCATTCACTTTCCCACGCCGTAGAGTTGATTCCCTGTGCCTTTTCCATAAATCATGGCAAGTGTTCGAATGAGTTTTTCGCCATGGTACCTCCCCACAGTGGAGTAAAGGATAGCGGCTCAGATTGAGGTACCGGAGAGTAGAGTTCGAATTCAAGTTGAATCCATTACATTCACTTACGTGCTAATACCCTTGATAAAGGTATTAATCCTCTTCTCCTCCCCCCAGCTATGGGTAAATAGTAGGGCAGATCGAGCTCTATAGCCTTGGATGGCTACTTGTCTACCGCAGAAAGAAATGGCAACCTACTGAAGGAAAAAAATCTGCCTCGTCAGTCATGTATCGAAAGATACATGATCGCCTAAGCGTGTATCAAGCACGGCATATAAATGACTGACCTAGACTTTATGAATTTAAGCGCAGTACTAAAATAAATTGCAGTTAAGTTGGTTAGATGCAACCGTAAGTTCTATGCTAACAGTTTCTTCTCTCGCTTGTGGAACTCTCTTCCAGCTCCATGTTTTCCAGCCAGCATTTGATCTTGTTAATCATTTACTGTCTACTTCATTACATTTCTACTCTCTCTTTATTTTCCTCTCTCAGTGCGTTATTTTGGTGTAAGGACTATTGTTGTATGTTTGGGTCAGTGTTTGCGGCTATATAAGTTTAATGTTAAGACAGAAGAAGACCGTCCTTTTCCTGACTCCCCATTTGGGCCTTATGCCACATTTTGTAAATATTACAAATAAATATCGCTCTTCGTCATGGTACCTAGACTTTATGAATTTAAGTGCAGTGCTAGACTGACAAAGAGATCTCACTAAATTACAGTTGAGTTTGTCAGATGCAACCGTAAGTTCTATGCTAACAGTTTCTTTTCTCGCTTGTGGAACTCTCTTCCGGCTCCATGTTTTCAATTCAACTTTAAAAATTTAAACGCAATATCAATCTCTTTCTACTGTCTTTCTGATTTCTCTAAATTTCCTTGGGGTGAACTCGATTAAAAAAAAAATTCAATGTAGATTTTTTTTCCTGTCCAGTCCGAAAGCAAATAATGTGTTTTATTAAATAAATTATGCAAGCACCAACTCTCAAAATAATTATATTTTGAGTTTTATTTAATTATTTTTAGTAAGGTTCCAGATGAATTATCAACTGAAATAGGCGAAATCAAGGTATATTTTTGATGTAATGTGGGTGGGGGAATGGGTTTGTAACTTTCGGTATCTTGGAAACGAAGTTGGTATCATCACCAATTAGATCCTGAGGGTTTTTTCTCCACTTATGATGAACATTTATATTTTTAATGAGACGCCATGCTTTGAATGTCATCTGGAACACAAGTCTACTGCAGACCTCAAGAGAGACTCATAGATACGATCCACTGCTAAAGATCCCGGGAAAATGATTGACTCGTTCTATTGCTCCGGAAACAGGAGTAGATAGGTTTGCCTATAGTCTTGTTCACACTCCTTCCCGGTCTTTTAAACAGAAGAGGTTTATGCTTTGTTTCCTGTTTAGGATTGGGTTTACGGTTCCTTCTAAAGTCCACTTCAGTTCTGTACTCATAACTCTTGTCCCTTTTACGCTAATAAAGCTCCACACAGTAACCCCTTACCTTGTATTGGGTGAATATTAGTAAAGAAAAAATCATCTTCAAGGATTTTTCTTTACATAACTGGAAAAGAATTTCGCGGACACCATCCCAACTTAAAAAGTATACAGGAGATGCAAAAATGTTGGGTTGAAACTAAATCAAAAACAAGTATTTCGACAAGGTTTTCTAATAAAATACAATTCATTCATTAATGAATAAATAGTTTAAATCGGATAATTCCATGATTTTTTTTACTCATTTCTAAAAACAGTGGGTGACGTTTTTGCTTTCATTTTGATAAGAAAAAAAAAAGAAAAGAAAAAAGTATTCATTTTGAAAGACCGTCCTGGGTATGACGATAAACTACATCCGCCTCCTGGGTAAGACGATAAAATATGTCCAACCGCAACGCCTCTGATCAGGAGGTTGTGAAGAGCGAGGAACCATTTCATAATTGATGGTGTTCCCAGGTCCATCCTGACCCGGGGTGGTAGCACCTGTTAGGGTTCCAGGTATGGGCAAATAGTTAACGCCCAAAATGGGGTCAGGTCAAAACCCTATGAAAATGTAAAAATAGATTTTAACACCAGAAATACTTTGTAAAAAAAAAAAAAAAAAAAAAAAGATATTACCAGCAATACATTTGGAAAATAAACAGAAATACTTCGAAAAAAATATTACCAGTAATAATTTTTGGAAAAAAATATTAACAGCGATATGTATTTGAAAAAAAACATATTACCAGAAATTGATTATTGAAAAAAAAATTACCTACAATAAAAATTTTGTCGCCATTAAATAACCCATTGAGGTAGATATGCCGTAAAACATAACAAACCAAACAATTTTGGAAGATAATAAATATACGTATTTATCTTGCTAACGAACCCTAGTTCTATTACAGGACTTTTAACGTTGTGTGTATGAGCATGATCTCGCTTGATTGTATCGTTCCATGCGTGTGTGTATGTACGTGTGTGTGTAAAAGAGAGAGAGAGAGAGAGAGAGAGAGAGAGAGAAAGGAATGAGAGCAACAGAGAGCGTGATAGTTGTCGTTGTTATCGGCAGTTGCGGCGAGGGAAATACAACTGTGCCATAATGTCTTGACTGCACGCTGAAGGGCGGGCTAAACAGTCGCTACCAATACTTTCCGAAGAGTCCAGCCTATCTTCGGGGGGAGGCGACGAAATCAGAAGGAAGGCGGAGTAAAAATAATAAAAAAAAGAGACAAGTGGTAAAACGGCAAATTACCCAGCTACGTCCAAAGCACAAGAGACAACGTATGTTAAAGACGAAATTCGTATGATTTTATGTTCCATACAAGCCGCGTCGAAGAAAAAGAAATTTAACAACTATGGCTACGTAACTCTGATACGCCTACACATCTCTCTCTCACTCACAGGCAGTCAGTATCTATCTATCTATCTATCTATCTATCTATCTATCTATCTATCTATCTATCTATCTATCTATCTATCTATCTATCTATCTATCTCAGGTTGTTCATTATCTATCTATCTATATATATATACAGCTAGCTATGTACCGAATTTTTAAAATTTATCTCTCTGTCTATTCGTCCATCATAGGTCAATATCTATCTATCTATCTATCTATCTATCTATCTATCTATCTATCTATCTCAGCCTCCTTAAATCTATCTATCTATCTATCTATCTATCTATCTATATATATATATATATATATATATATATATATATATATATATAGCTAGCTAGCTATCTATCTACCGAATTTTTAAAATTTATCTCTCTGTCTATGCGTCCGTCATAGGTCAATATCATCTATCTATCTATCTATCTATCTATTTATATATATATATATATATATATATATATATATATATATATATATATATATATATATATATAGCTAGTTAGCTAGCTACCGAATTTTTAAAATTTATCTCTCTGTCTATTCGTCCATCATAGGTCAATATCTATCTATCTATCTATCTATCTATCTATCTATCTATCTATCTCAGCCTCCTTTAATCTATCTATCTATCTATCTATCTATATATATATATATATATATATATATATATATATATATATATATATATATATATATATATCTATCTATCTACCAAATTTTTAAAATTTATCTCTCTGTCTATTCGTCCATCACAGGGGGTCAATATCTAGCTATCTTTCTATCTATCTATCTATCTTCTGTTTATTCAGCTTACGACGACATCACGTTGAAACCCCGGATCCTGTATGATCGCCGAAGTTAAGAAACGTCGAGCCTGATCAGTATCTAGATGGGCGAAGGCTAGGGAAGTAATCTTCGATGTGCAGGTGGTCTAATGGATATTACCCTTGGGAAAGGTGGTAATCCAACCATTCTCCTCCAGCTATGGGTTGATTCGTAAAATTTGAATGATTAAACCGTCATTATCTAAAAAACGAGTATATATATATATATATATATATATATATATATATATATATATATATATATATATATAGAGAGAGAGAGAGAGAGAGAGAGAGAGAGCGAGATAATGAAGAAATTGGTATAGATAAGTTCTAAGTTGGTTCTCTTTAATCCTGATATGCTACAGTGTTTCCATAGAAATTGATTGCAATATATTAGACTACCTCTATCCAATAATGGTTGGTACATTTAATGTATTAAATGTGTGTAAAAATGTACCAATTATTATGGGACAAAGGTAGTAATAAATAGAGATAGTGTGAGGTAACCTCTTGTAGAAGTCAGTTACAAGCACGTAGAGTCTAAGGAAGTCCTACTTCGAGACAGTATATATCTATCTGTATTTGCTACTAACCGCTTTCCTGGATTTACTAACAGTATTACTCTTTGTATGATTGTGTAAATACATTTTATTTTTTATATTTAATTATTGCGTTTGTCATTCCTTGGAGACCGAATTTATCTCGGAATCCACAACACTACCACTGTCCCATAATAATTGGCAGATGTAGTGCATGAAATGTGTATGCAAATGTACCAATTATTATCGGACAGAAGTAATAATAAATAATTCCTATTCCAAATTGGAAGGATTGCTGCTAGTTCTAAGCTGGTTCTCTTTAATCCTGATATTCTACAGTGTTTCCATAGAAATTGATTGCAATATATTAGACTACCTCTGTCCCATAATGATTGGTACATTTAGTGTATGAAATGTGTATGCAAATGTACCAATTATTATCGGACAGAAGTAATAATAAATAATTCCTATTCCAAATTGGAAGGATTGCTGCTAGTTCTAAGCTGGTTCTCTTTAATCCTGATATGCTACAGTGTTTCCATAGAAATTGATTGCAATATATTAGACTACCTCTGTCCCATAATGGTTGGTACATTTAGTGTATGAAATGTGTATGCAAATGTACCAACTATTATGGGACAGAGGTAGTAATAAATAATTGCAATCCCAAATTGGAAGGATTGCTGCTAGTTCTAAGCTTGTTCTCTTTAATCCTGATATTCTACAGTGTTTCCATAGAAATTGATTACAATATATTAGACTATCTCTGTCCCATAATGGTTGGTACATTTAGTGTATGAAATGTGTATGCAAATGTACCAACTATTATGGGACAGAGGTAGTAATAAATAATTGCAATCCCAAATTGGAAGGATTGCTGCTAGTTCTAA
>CAHIKZ030001121.1:565000-572500 GCA_903632075.3 Acanthosepion pharaonis | reverse complement strand
TATATATATATATATATATATATATATAAAAAAGTTTCAAATTAAAAATAATAATGTTTTATTTTATGAAAGTATTTATTTATTTATATATATATTTGATATTTCAAATTGTTCTCAATTTTTCATCAGAAATAACTGTTTGTTACAAATAAATTAAAATTACTGTTTGTTAGCAAGTAGCGTCCTTCTTGAGACGCGGACGTCACGTGATATGGAACGTCACTGTTCGGATATTCCTAACTTAAATCTGTCATAAATATTTTAAATGTTGTTTAAAAAAATTTTTTTTCTATATCTAAAAAAAAATTGCTTAACTATTGAAATATTTATAAAGATTTAAAACACCTAAGTCCCTATTCAACCCTAGTTTATGTGTATTTAATTTTAAAATCCAATATGTTTCTTTTTTTCTGCGTGTGAATGTGGAAGTAAAATCGGAATCTATCAATAAACATTTGCAGTTTTCTAATGTGTGTCCTGATTGATTGTAGTGTTTAGCTATGGGGGAATAAGAGTTGTTTTGACGTATTGTTTGTTTATGGTTATTGAAACGAAATCTAAAATTATTTCCAGACTCACCAATATATCCACTATTAGGACATAAGTTGCAGAATAAATAATAGATTACGTTATGGCTATCGCAGGTGAGTTTAGGTGGCTGTATCCTGATATTGGTGTTGGGTACAGAAAATATATTAGCTATTATTAAATATTTGCAAACTAAGCAACGAGGTTTATTACATTTGTAATTTCCTGATTGGTTTCTATTGTTTAAATATTTGGTAGAGGTGAGGATAGCTGATAGGTTAGGTGATTGTTTTTTTTTGCATTTATGGGTGGTTTATCGAAAATGTCTTTGATCTTGTTGTCTAATTGGAGGTTCTTGTAATCGTATACGTGGCTTCTCATTATGCTATATATATATATATATATATATATATATATATATATATATATATATATATATATGCATCTATGTATGTATTTATGTATACATTTATATGTTATTTTAATTCCTATATTCTGGCGTTATGAAAAAACGGATAGTAAAATTTGTCAATATAGATATATTTTAACAAACCGATATCGGGGAAAAATCAGTAAAAAAAGAAAAGACATCTATGGTTGTCGAAATAAGCAATGTCTAGTCAAAAGAAAAAACACCGACAGAGTAAATTAGGTAAAAACGAAAAAGTGCTCAATTCACTAAGTAGAGCAAAATCTAAAAAACCTAGTGAGCCAGGACCTACCTACCTACCAAGTTTCACTTAATGGATCTTCAGTAGTACCCAGAAGATCCGTTAGGCGAAACGTTACTAGGTAGGTTCTGGCTCACTAGGTTATATATATATATATATATATATATATATATACAAATGTAAAAGAACGAAGAGTAAGATTTCAGCGTTCAAAACATTCATTTAAGACAGAGCTCAATACAAAAGTAAATATTTATGCAGTTATTGAAGCATGCCTTCCACTTTCGTGATTGGGAATTTTCACATAAATGGTATAAAATAATTTACATGTGGAGAAAGAAAGGAATCTAAGTGATTAGTAACAGCGAGAGGGAGAAAAAAGGTGGGTGGGATGGAGGGGGTGATATAACTGCATTTCTAAATAAAATATTTCAGTTGCATCGTGATTCCCTACCTGATAAAACGTTAAAAAAGGTTTCGTTTTTTTAATGTTGAAACAAGATTTACAGTTTTGTAGTGGGTATGTGCACGTTCTAATGTAACACTGCATAATAAATAAATAAATAAATTTATATATATATATATATATATATATATATATATATATATATATATATGTGTGTGTGTGTGTGTGTGTGTGTGTGTGTGTGTGTGTGTGTGTGTGTGTGTGTGTGTGTGTGTGTGTGTGTGCAAATATATGGATATAGATCCGACAGTATGAAAAAAAATATACTGAAAAAAACAAACAAAAATCCTAATATGAGATTATGCTGTTTTAATGTTTAATGTCAACGTCGGACGTTTCCGTCTAATATTTTAGAAAATACGTTTTAGGAATACGTTTTCACAACATCGCCCACGTGACGATGACGTGATCATATTTAAACGGAACGCTGATCTTATAAAAGATTTCAGTTATCTGTTTGGATTGGTATTGCTTTTATGTCCATCGTCTTTTTCATGTTGAATTGTATATGGTCTATGTTAATTATGTTTTATGAATATGTCCTGAAGATGGTCTATTAGACCGAAACGTCCGACGTTGACATTAAACATTAAAACAGCATAATTGCATATTAGGATTTTTGTTTGTTTTTTTCAGTATATTTTTCTTCATATATGTGTGTGTGTGTGTGTGTGTGTGTGTGTGTGTGTGTGTGTGTGTGTGTGCGTGTGTGTGTGTGTGTGCGTGTGTGTGTTTCGTTATATACGACTGACAAGGTACTGCGATTAAGCTTTTTATTAAATTTTTCTTGTGTTGCAAAAACTGTCCAACTGTTCTGTGCTTCCGGGCGCTTTCGGCTATGCTTTTAACCATTATCAAGGGTGATTTTATTTTTACTTTTTAACTGAATGTATGGGTTGTGTGTATGTATCTTGAGTTTACCCAATAACATTAAATACGAACATGGTCTCAATATGCTGACCGTATTTGGAAAATAAATTGTTGTGTTCATCTGAAAGTTAAGTTTATTATTTTCATGTAAACGTATAGATGTATTTTCAACAAGAATTTTCCTAAATTGCGAATGTGAAGTCATGATGTTGTAAAGTTTTTGATATATCGAAAATACATCTATACTTTATCATGAAAATGATAAGCATAAACTAAAAATTCATGAAGCGATCGATATTAAGAAATTGAAACCAACCTTTAATAATATCAATTATGAATACTGTATAAATGTTTTAAAATGTTTACAGTAGATAGTCTAAATATCTAAGTTTTAACTAATAGTCTTTTGGGTTTTTTTTAAACATATGGGCATTTCAAACTTAGTTACCTCCCCTGACGTTTACACCGTGAAATTTACACCGTACAGTACATAACCTTAGCATTTTTCACTTTATAGGTTAAAAAAATTACTTTCAGATAAACACAACAATTTTTGTCTTAGAAAAAAAAACAAAAAAACAACAACATCCTGATGATGACATTGTGTTAATGTCGAAGTACTCGGAATAAATGAATATGTATCAACATGATAATTTTTTTCTCTTCCTTTAATGAGGATACTAAGAAGCTTGTCCGTAAATATGAGAAGATCCTATTGAAATTAAGTAAACAAAACTTCTCTAAATTATTCAATGAGATATGTCTTAATATATATATATATGTGTGTGTGTGTGTGTGTGTGTGTGTGTGTGTGTGTGTGTGTGTGTGTGTGTGTGTGTGTGTGTGTATTAGGTATTGCACCGAAAATATGTCATATCGCTACACAATTGCAGTGGTGTTTCGATGGGTATCAATGCATCTCATCAGACGATTGTAAATTACTGGCGAGTGAATGATTTATTTAGATTTAAAAGCAAAATACGTCTTTTTACGAAAAAAAAAAGTGGGGTGATAAGGTTTGTGGGCTTTTCTCTGATCAACCAATTAAATTTGACCTACGTTAAATTTATATTAGATATATATAAATTAATGTTAATTTTAACTATATATATATATATATATATATACACAGATAGAGAGAGAAAAATGTAGGAGATAGAAAGTGTGAAAACGAGTGAGTGTTATTTAAAAACATTTATTTTAGTGTATATTTGTGTTTGAGTACATGCCCTGTTTTTTAAACAGTGTGAATTACATTTTATGCTTTCAGGAGTCATCCTACAGAAAAAAGTACACTGTCAACATATATATATATATATATATATATATATATATATATATATATATAATTATTTATTTGAAAATATGATTCCAATTCGTGACATAAGAGGTCTCATGTTTCAAAACAAGAGTCGAAAACTTCAATATAATTATTTGAATTAAATTGAGTTAAATTAAGCTCTGTTCCATCTTCAAGCAAAATTTTTTTTGGAATAACGTATTTCTGAAATTTACGTGTTTTAATAATTGAAATCAAAATTTCCATGGTAACAGCTAGGCCGAATTGTTTAAATTGGGTAGGCGTGTGTTGGGTGTTAATAATAAGTATCAGTATAAAGTTACTTTCATAGATGTCAAGACAGGGGAATGTGGGGGTGTCTAAATTTTAAACGGAAGATGTATTAACCCTAGTCTGGTATGCTTGTCTATGGAGATTTATTTTTTTATTTTATTTTTTTATGAAAGGGATTTGTGCATATAAAAAAACTGCCGTAACGTTCGTTTTTTGATGACTTCATAAAGGGTTATCTTTTTTGTAGGGTATTTAAACTAATTATTTGGGCTATGGATTATGAAAGTTATATTGTATGCTTGTTCTTAGCTAATTATTCAAACCATGAATCTGATGATTGGGCTATGGATTAATCAAGTTATTATATTGTATGCTTGTTTTTAGCTAATTATTCAAACCATGAATCTGATGATGTCGACAAAAAACCGTTAACTCATGTCTATTGTTTAATAGATTATTATTATTTAGAAGCTTAATAATGTGCAATTTCTCATGGAGGCACAAAGGGCATGGGTCATCCCAAGTTTTACATGTTCTAGCCCTGTTTATAATTTTCCATTTTACTTTAGGTGTCCTATTTGTTTCCTTCAGATGTCAAAAATATTTACATAGGGAAGTCTGATTTCTTTTATTTATATTATTGAAAGAGCACTTATGCTGCCTCCATCTATCTTTAAAATCATTCTTCGTGGACCCAATGTATATCATATTAGTGCTAGGACTCTCAGTGGATGATATAGTACATTGGTATACCACAGATTTAATGCAGCATTTATTTTCTAATGGGCAGTCTTCAAGGTTTCTACAATTACACAATTTTTCCCTTTTATTGTCTGATTTAAGTGCAGGGTTTTTATTAATACTATTCAGGCATGGGGGTTTGTTCAAGATCTTATTATTATGTTTTTTATTATACGTTCAAGATTTTCAGAGCAGCTGTAACTCAATTTTAGGGTGTTCTTATTGAATATATTACTAAGCTTACTATTGGTGGGGAAGTGTTTATCAATTAGGGCTAAGAATTTCTGTCCTAGTTTAATACTAACCATTTGGTTGAGCGGAGGGGTGTACCAAATGATTTTTCTTTTCCTGTTTTTTTTTTTCTTATGGCCAGTGCAATCGTCTCTATAGTTAAGGTTAGCATTGTTATAACCATTATCTTTTAGGGCAGTGTTATAGAAGCCATTGTGTTGTTGGAATATTTCCTTGTTAGCGGAGTTAATGCTAATTCTATTTTCTATTGACGAGGGTATATGTTTAATTATGGATGGAGGGTGGTTTGACTTCGGGTGTATATATAAAGGGTTAGCATTTGGTTTTCTATATGGTTGGTATGTGTTGCCTGGTAAGTCTAGAGTTACGTCGAGGAAGTTTACCCTTTTCAAATTCGAAGAGACAATTATCTTTAAGTTTAGTTTTTTTAAATTCACTAAATATAATTTTTCTGATTTTGTCTACCTTAAAACTAGAAGAACTCCTCACCACCATGAGCCCGTCATCTCTATACAGTCCGATGTCCTTAATATCAATTTCGTGGTGTGCCGTTAAGTTGTACAGTATTAGAAGACCAACAAGGTCAGAAGACTCTGCAGAGTCTAATGATCTCATAGTGATGTCAAACAGGTCGTTATTGTTTTTTATCCATTGGTCCCCATTATGAATGAGGACCGATTTTTTGCGCTGAGAATTATATCTGTTTCTTCCTTTGTCAGGTTAGAATACACAGCAGCAAAGTCCAGGGCAGTCGTAAATAGATCCTTCGAAATTGATGGGTAGTAATCCACGATATCGAACTGTATTAGGGTGCAATTCGGTTTATCATCAATATGGTTAAACCAATTGATGAGTATATATATATATATATATATATATATATATATATATATATATACTAGCCGAGGTACCCAGCGTTGGTGGCTGCAATTGTCTACCCGCAGCACCTGTCTAGAAATGTCTGCTTGCGTACCCGCTTGCATGCATCATGCGTTGGTATAATAATCTACTCCCCGCATCTTTTTTACGGTATGCCCTTCGCAAGCGTTTGATTGTTCTTAATAAAGGAATTCCATCGATAAAAAACTTCTTGTGTGGTCATTGCCTGGGGTTAAATTGTTTCAATATTTTAGATATTCAGTAAATTTCCTGCGGCCGTAAAATCTATCAAATAGATGGCAATGTTCACAATCTAATAATCAAACAAAAACAGGGATGAAGCGTCAGAGCTTGATTCAACTGCAAGTGCAAACGCATGAACGCCCCCTCCTTCTTCGCACATTTACTGTAAAGCTGGGGTTAATAAGAGGTTCTTCAGGAAATTTTCCCTTTTTAACGCTTCAATAATCCTTCTCAAACAATCTTTGCATCAAAGGTTGTTCGCATGCCAAATTAGGATGGAATCCCATGAAAAAAACTTCGGCTAAATGGCAGAAGCCTATTTTAGACCTATTTTGTCACTGATTTCGTCCACTTAAATGAAATAATCTAAACATTCACGCAAGACAATTTGTGTGTCATATGTAATTTACACGGTAAATTTGGTAAGCATAGAATGAAAAACAGAGTTATGGCCGAAAAACGGGCTTTTGAATAGTTTTTCGTGGGTTTTCATTATAGGCTGAGAAACGAGCAGGAGTAAAACCACATTTTGCCTGATTTCTTGCCTGATGTTTGAAGAAAATCGGATAAAAAATAAGGAAGTTATTCAAGTTTTTGTTTTAAGTAGTACGAAAAACAGAATTTTATCACTTTTTTTTGTTATTTTTTATGTAATATCAAGGAAAACTATCAAATACTCTACATAAACCTCGTAACATGAGCTGTTTAGCATTAAGCGCAAAGAACAATCAGCTCATCCAGTAAAAAAAAAATTTTTACGTGAAACTTTGCCTTGGTTTTTGCAAAAAGCCGTACCCAGCTTCAGATTTTTCTGCCAAACACGGAGGACCTAGAGATTAAAAGTTGGTCTTGACCAATATCAATAATTTTGTAATATGGCTGTGCAAAGTTAATCGAAATCGGCCGAGAAATATGGACGTGTATAAATAGCATACATACACATACACACAGCCAGAGCCACAGACAGACCCGCACGCAGACAAATTTTGTTTTATATATATATATATATATATATATATATATATATATGTGTGTGTGTGTGTGTGTGTGTGTGTGTGTGTGTGTGTGTGTGTTGATAAAATAGGAAAACGGTTAGATTGATGATCCGAAGTTCTTTAGTATTTTTGTTTTTTATTTACACAAGTAGAGCTTAAAATTATAATTATTTAAAAAAAAAATATGATTCCATCGCGACACAGAAATTACAGTTTCTAAACTGGTTATCCGTATATATATATATATATATATATATATATATATATATATATATATATATA
>CAHIKZ030001121.1:495000-562500 GCA_903632075.3 Acanthosepion pharaonis | reverse complement strand
ATTTATTGTCACTTTAATAAAAAAAAATATACACTGTTTATTTTTCTCCAAAATCATAAAATAATCTCGTTACCCTATTAGCGGAGCGTAAAATATGCCGATCAGATTCCCTGAAGCGGGGTATAACACATAACCAATGGAACCACCTACCAGATGGATGCATACAGACTCAGGTATGGTCATCCGATGGGCACCTATAGATTCAAGAATAAACCTGAGCTATGTTTACTTCAAATATAAGCTAAACCAATATTTACTTATTGACTCAAGTATAAACCCGGCCAATATAGACTGAAGTATAAACTTATCAATGTTTATCTACAGACCAAAGTATAAACCCAATTAAAGTTTATCTATAGTCTCAAGTAGAAACCTAATTTTACAGTTAAGATCATTGAGTGGGAGAAACAAGAAAAAGAAAGAGAGAAAGGGCCAGAAGCGATACAGTAGAAGCGAAAATTTGGGGAGAAAAAGAGAAGAGACACAGTAGAAATATTTACTTATTGACTCAAGTATAAACCCGACCAATATAGACTGAAGTATAAACCAATCAATGTTTATCTACAGACCAAAGTATAAACCCAATTAAAGTTTATCTATAGTCTCAAGTAGAAACCTAATGCTAATCTATAGTTTCAAGTATTAACACGGCCATTGTTTGCCAAATGTTTTAAGTATAAACCCAACTGATGTTTGCATATAGTTTCAAGTATAAATATGGTCAACGTTTGCCTATATTTGCAACTATAATGAAAAATATATCTCCATTAAATAAAGTGATGATATGTTGTAAATTCCACCAACTTGAATTCCCAATCTATTTCATTGCCAAGAAAACCTTTCTCTGTGATGAGCTTCCTGTATAAGTCGACTCCAGTTCAGTTTATTTTGACAAAACAGCGTATATGATAACATGCAAAAGACTTTTCAGGAAAATGTTGCTAAAATTTCCTCCTTGTTGTATAAATGGAAATTCGGATATAAAATACACTACAGTTCAAAAGTTTGAGGCTGCACCCGGTAATTTTTTCAACTGTCTCCCAAAATAGTTATTTTGTACTTTAAATAAGAGAAAATTATAATACATGGTTATAAAAATGTAACACATGATTTTTTATTGGAAATTTTATTATGACAAAAAGAAAAATATCATTTTATGATTAAATCTTGCTCTCGTCAAAATATCCTCCTTCAGCCTTGATTACTGCAGCACAGCTTTTTGGCATTTGTTGCAAAAGTTTCACAAAGTAGAAGTTTGTTCATTGATTCCATTCTTTTATCAATGACTCTAAGAGCTCTTTTTCCTTTTCTTTTCTTTTTTAACTCTTCTGTCAAGTTCATCTCATGCTAATTCTGGCGGTGGCTTCAAACTTTTGAATTGTAGCGTATATCATCAACAATATTTTCTGGACTTCCATTCAAGAATTTATTAAAATCTAATTTAGACAGAATTTAGTTGCAATACAAAAATATGGAAAAACTATTTCTTTAAAATCCCTTCTCCCAAAAAACTATTGACTGGTATTTGCAAATGATCGACAATGACAAATGTTTCAGAATGTCTTGAACTGATAAGACCATTAGAATTGTATAAACATACTCGAAAAAATAAATTTCTAACCTAATTCCAAAATTTCTTCCCAAGTCGAAGATATTAAGAAATCACGTCCCTGATCATTGTACGATTCGAACAAGAGATCTCATGGTAAGAAGACGAACGTTCAAATCAGTCGGCCATAAAATGAACCGAATTGAATTTGTGCAAAACGTTAATTCCATTTCTTGCTGCTACGAGGTATTTGTGGGACAAGAGTTAATGAAGTACCCATGAACCATAATCTAGTTTGGCACAAGATTACAACAGTCCAACAAAACAAATCTACTGTAGAAAAGATATTTACTGGCTAAGCCAAGACCGACAAAAACGACTGTGTTGCGCCAAAAGTTATTATAATTAGAATGTTTTCCTAAACTTCAATATTAAAAAAAATGAATTTGAGGATTAAATACTTGCACGAAACTAAGTTTCTACACGTTGTCCAGTTGAAAAATACCACAGGTTTACTTCAAATGTGATTCGCATCGGCCAGTGAAGAAAAGAGCGTTAGATCTGAAGATAGATAGGTAGATAAAGAAAGAAAGAAAGAAAGAAAGAAAGAAAGCGTGGAAAAAAGAGGAAGTAAGAGAAGTAAGAGAGAGAAAGGAAAAAGACAAAGTGATAGCAAGGGAAAGTAAGAGAAAGAGGGAGAGAGACAGAAAAGACAAAGTGGAAGCAAAAAGGAGAAGAAGATACGAGGAGCAAACAAGATAAAGAGTGTGTGTGTGTGAGAGAGAGAGAGAGAGAGAAGTGACAAAATGGAAGCAAGAGAAATAGAAAAGGAAAAGAGAAATCAAAATAAATAGAGTAACAATAAAAAAAAGCAAGAGAAAGAGAGACAGATAGAAGAGACAAAGTGTAAGCAAGAGAGATAAAGAAAAAGCAAGAGAAATAGAGTAACAAAGAGAAGGAGAGGCAAAATGGAAGCAAGAGAAAGAGAGAAAGAGAAAAGACAGAAAGGAAACAAGGGAAAGAATGAGAGAAAGGCCGAAGAAACAAAGTGGAAGCAGGAGAAATGGACAAAGGATAAAAAAGAGGAAGTAAATGAAAGAGAAATGGGAACTAGGTAGCAAGAGAAAGAGAAAGGTATAAAGCGGAAGGTAGAAAAAGAGAGAAACAAAGAGAGGGAAAAGAGACAAAGAAGAAACGAAAGTATGACAGAGAAGAAAGAGGGAGAAAGCAAAAGAAAGAGAAAGTGGGACCAGGAGAGACACAACAGAAACGAAAGGTTGAGGGCGAGAAAGAGAAAAAGAGAAGAGACAAAATAGAAGCAAAAGGTTGAGGGAAAAAAGAGAGAGTAAGATAAAGAGACAAAGAGGAAGCAACAGAAAGAGAAGAGAAAAAGAGAAAGTAAATGAGAGAGTGGGGTCAGAACCGACACAGTAGAAGCGAAAGTTTTGGAGATGGAGAGAAAGAGAAAAAGAGAAGAGGCACAAAGAAAGCAAATGATTGAGGGGGGAAAGAGAACAAGATAAAGAGAAAAAGGGACAAGAAGGAAGCAACAGAAAGAGAGGGATGGGAGTAGACAAAGAGGAAACAAAAACAAACAGAGAGAAGAAACAAAGAGAAAGTAAGAGAAAAAGAGAGTGGGGCCAGAAGCGATGCAGTAGAAACGAAAATTTGAGGGTAAAAACGAGAAAGAGAAAAAGAGAAGAGACACAGTAGAAGCAAAAGGTCGACGGAAAAGGAGAGAGAACAAGGGAAAGAGAAAAAGAGTAGAGACAAAGAGGAAGCAACAGAAAGAGAGAGAGAGAAAGAAGAGACAATGAGGATGCAAAAGCAAGAGAGAGAAGAAACAAGAAAAAGAAAGAGAGAGAGAGGGCCAGAAGCGATAGAGTAGAAGCGAAAATTTGGAGAGAAAAAGAGAAGAAACACAGTAGAAATTTGAGGGGAAAAAAGAGAGAACAAGATAAGTAGGAAAAGAAAAGAGACAAAGAGGAAACAAAAGAGAGAGAGAGAGGGAGAAGGGACAAAGAGGAAACAAAAGCAAGAGAGAGAGGAGACAAAGAGAAAGTAAGCGAAAGAGAAAAACTAGAAATGAGAAAGTTGGGAGGTGAAGAGAAGCAGGATCGGAAAATAAAGGGAGATAATCGAGATGAAGAATGCGTGTTTCATTGAGTTGTAAATTTACAACTGCAAATGGAGTGTATCAATTTAGTAATTATCGTGTTGCTAATTGAAAGCCGTCTCTCTGTATGTCAGCGGCTTGTATTGGAGGTCGGGTAATATATCGCTTGATGAGTTGATCTCTGCCCATCCCTAGTCCCCCTTGCTTATTTCCCGCCACCGTCACTAACTGGCCGCTTCCTCTTTGTCTGAAAGCAATAACTGTCACTTTTTCATTCACAGAGATACGTTCACGTGTGCCAATCAACTACGCACGGACCGTTAGCTGAAGACGGCAGAGACAAAAGCGTGGATAATGAAAACGAGGTTACTTAGGAAGGTGGAGGGAAGAGGATAAAAAGAGATGCAGAATAGAGAGAAAAGCGTGAAAAGCAGAGAGAAAGCAAAGAAAGGGAATTGGGGAGGGAAAAAAGAGAATGAAAGAGAAAAAGTGTGAGAAGGTATAAGAGAAAGAATAAGATTGAACGCGAGGAGAAATGAATTCGGAGGAATGAGTGACAGTGGGAGGGAAACAAGTAGAGAAGTAGAGAGGAAGAATAATCAAGTCGAGAGAGAAATGATGAAAACCGTTTAGGGGCGTGGAAAGGGAGATAATTGGTAATGAACGGAAATTGGAAGTATAGGTGTCGCTGTCAGCCAAGACCTCGAACAAAGGGAACTTGTTTCTGCGTAATTCAAAGTTGAAGAATGGATGCCAGTTACACATCGATACATTTGAGGGTCATCAGATATCAAGAAAAATGAGGTCTTCATATTCGATTGGTCGGAGATGCTTTACACAGAATTAGATATCTGATTAATTTAGCTTGTATTTCACAGGAATATATATATATATATATATATATATATATATATATATATATATATATATATATATATATATATATATATATATATATCAAGTATGTGGTGCAGTTCAATTTACATTACATGAATCATTCATACAAAAAACAGATATAGAAGTTAATGATTTAAATGGCGAGAATACATCTTCGCAAACAAATTTAATAAAGTACATTAACCCCGAACCTGTAGATGAATATTATGATCCCTGTTTATAAATTCCAGTTGCATAATGTCTTTTTTTAGTTTTTTACAAGTTTTCATCTGTTCCTACAGACATCATCAGGTATGGAAATAGATTTGTTTTTGTTTTTTTTACTTCTCGGTAATAACAGGACAACGAAAATATAAATATAATCCGAAAAATGTTTTTAGAAATGTGTTATTGTTAATTGTAAGAAATTTTTGGAGCGTCCGGTCGCAACGCTGAGGTTAAATTTTTAAATTTTAAGATTGTGCGTTTTTGTACTAATAGGGTAATAGGAGAATTCTTACCGAGAAGTAAAAAAACAAAAACAAATCTATTTCCATACCTGATGATGTCTGTAGGAACAGATGAAAACTTGTAAAAAACTAAAAAAGACCTTATGCAACTGGAATTTATAAACAGGGATCATAACATTCATCTACAGGTTCGGGGTTAATGTACTTTATTAAATTTGTTTGCGAAGTTGTATTCTCGCCATTTAAATCATTAAATTCTATATCTGTTTTTTTGTATGAATGATTCATGTAATGTGTATATATATATATATATATATATATATATATATATATATATATATATATATAGGCTCTACTTTTGTATTGAGCACTGTTTTTAAAAATTAAAAACAAGAATACTAAAGAACTCCGGATTATTTACCAAACGTGTTCTTTCCTATTTTTTCTACATTTTTGCACACACACACACACACACACACACACACACACACATATATATATATATATATATATATATATATATATATATAAAATGATATAAATTAAGGGGTTTTGAGATAATTATGAATTAAGACTTCTTGACTCTATGAATTACTTAATTATAATATATATATATATATATATATATATATATATATATATATATTAGAGTAGATAGGTTAGCCCATCGTCCAGTTCATAATCCTCCTTGAACAGGAGTAGAAGTTTACCTTTTGTTTCCTATTTAGGATTATGTTTCCAGTTCCTTCAACTTTGAACTTCTGACGTCTCCGACTAAACTCTGAATTTTATTCTGTAATTATTATTATGTTCCTTCCCCTAATGGAAGTAGATAGATTCGCCTATCATCCGATTCACGCCCTTCCACGGTCTTTTGAACAGGAGTAGAGGTTCCTCACTTGTTTCTTGTTTACGATTAGTTTTCTGGTTCATTCTAAAGTCTACTTCAACTCTATCCTCCTAACGCCCCTGCCTGAACTGTGAAATTTTATTCGCTAATTAGATCTTGACCTCTTCAAGCCTAGAATTAGCTGTCTATCTTTCCTGTTATTTTGCCCTTATCTTACATCAAAAGCTTGGACCTTCACAAGAAGATCTTCTGGTTCACTTCTTTCATCATTTATATTGTTTACCAAAACACTGCTTTTCGTAAGTAGCGTTTATTTTTCTTCTCTCGAATCCAAAATATGACACACATTTTTTTCTTTAGGGTAGGATAAACATATACAGTTTTATGTGATGAGGGTTTTAATGAACTGACTAATTTCATTATTATTTACCGCAGACATTGGGACATGTCCTTGACCCAACCCGCTTCTTAGAATGGGAAGCTGCTACCTTTCCTCGTGAACCACGCAATGTAATTTTTTTTATAGGTTTGCCTATTGTCAGATTCACACTCCTCCCCGGTCTTTTGAGCGTGAGTTGAGGTTCAACTTCCTGTTTAGGATTGTGCTTCCGGTTTCTTCTAAAGTCTACTTCAGCTATATACTTCTAACGTCCCCGCCTAAACCACCAAAATCTTATTCGCTAATTAAATCTTGACCGCCTCAACTCTAGAATTATCTATCTTTCCTGTTATCTTTCTTTAATACATCTCCACACAGTAATTCTCTACCTTGAGTGGCCCTTGAGCCTTGTATTGGGTAAACATTAGCATATATATATATATATATATATATATATATATGGAATCTCGAACGAAAATCAGTCCTGTGTATGACGATAAACTACATCCGGCAGCAAAGTCCTGAGGAGCGTGGAACCACCTCTTAATTGCTGTTGTTCCCAGGTATATACTGACCATGGGTGGTAGTACCTGTTAGGGTCCCAGATATGGGTAGATAATGAAAACAAAAACAAAACACTATGAAAGTATAAAAATACATTTTTATAGTAAAAATATCAGGAATACACTTTTATATAAAAATAAGTTACCAACAATACCTATTTATAGTAAAATTACCAACATGAAAGGACACTTTCATGACATTAATCCATGTAATATTCTACAACTTCTTAAACTGAACTATATCCCAAAATATATAACTTCAGCGAAACTCCAACATAAAACACATATATCACCGCCTCTAGTAATCATGTCTAAACAAACATATCTATAGCCAAAAGCTGAGCATCATCTACCATGTATTCAATTGTGAAAACAGAATAACATATATCATACTAGCAGTAGAGCCCGGCGTTGCCCGGGGATGTAACAGTAAGAGATAGATCAAGTATCGACCATCATAAAGACTGAAAAATAAAATTGACAAAGATTATTGTTTAAGGTTGACGGACACGCATGTCTTAATTAGTTTTTTTTTTTTTTTTTTTACGAATTGGTCAAACCCAAATTCAAACAAAAACATTGTTTACAATCGTTATGAGTCTATCGATTGGTGAATAGAATTTTATTATAAACAATTGTCTTGTAAATGGAATTTTTAAAGCATTCTGAATGTAAATAAAGAAAAAAGTGTGCAAGACAATAAGAAATACTACCTGCCGAAAAAAAAAGTGGATGTTTGTTTTATCGGCTGAAAAATCTAAGAAATCCGATCCCATATATAAAGGAACACACACACACACACATAAACAACCTGGGTTTTTTAACCTAAGTCACTCCACGGAATCGCTAAAACATAGAGCATAGTCTGATGAAAAAGACGCCAAAGTTTATGAAAACAAAATTTTATCGTCAAAATGCTTATGTTTTTATGAAGAGGATAGACTAAATTTTTTTTAATTATTTTTTTAAAATTTTTCCATCTTTTTAGAATATTCTAAATTTTGATTTAAAAAACCTTGTTTCTCTTTGTCGCATTAAGAGGTAGTAAATAACATAGATAATGTTTAGCGCGTTTTTTTGTATTTACATACATTAATTTGGAAAATCTTGCAAAAATAAAAATAATTGTCAGATGTTAATGAAACTTTCAGAAACTATTCACAGATGATCGAAATTATTATAAATATGTTTTTTTTTAATTAAAGTCATGGCAGAAATATTTTTTTTATATTTATTAACACCCCCATAACTAATTTTATGAAAAACTCTAGAAATTCGAGACCATCGGTTTTAGTGATTACAATAGTTAAAAAAGCACAAGGCTTTGAAGAATGCAAATCATGTTTTTTTTTTTTTTTTTTTTTTTTTTTTTTTTTGGCCAACGTACCTGAAAATCAGCTGTGAATTGTAACATACAAAACTCAATAAAACAAATATATTATTTAGTTTCAAATGCTTTTATTTGTTTTAATTTGTTTTTATGAATATGGACAATATTTTCTGAAAGCAAAAAAATTTTCAATGAAAATTGAATTTTTAATACAATTATTTCTTATTTCTTTAATTTTAAAAAGATTTTTAAAAAATGTTTAAATTGAATTTAAAAAAATATTTTAACATTAGTTAAAAGCAACATCAACCTTTCAAAATGTCCGTGTGAGATTGTCATTGTCTAGCGCTTTGAAAATTGTATAATTTGGACCAATCAGATTAGCCATGGTAATTAAGAAATGTAATTTTTGTGTTTATAGTCGGACAGTAATTATCAAGTACGGACGACCAATCAGAATACAATTTAGTTGCATTATTTGAGTTCAGCATTGTTCTCCGCTGTTAAACCCTTTACTTTTGCGAAACACGTATGGAGAAGTTAATTTGAGTTTTCAATTTCAACTGAGAAGAGTACCTACAAGTAAATAACAGTATCATCTTATGAAATTTAACTACTGCTAAACTTTAATTTATATGATCTTATTTTTATATTAATCTCAGTTATGACATTTTTCCATAAATGAAATATCAAAATTAATAAAATGAATGGAAATACAAATAACACAGTAAAATGTAATAAATGTACATAAAATTATAATATTTTATGTACACTTCTGATAAAATTTCATAAGAAAGGTACCTAAATTAATTAGATACCTTTATGGAATTAACACATTAATTCCATCTTATTTTACACGCGCACGAGTTTCTCCTCCCTTCCTTTCACACTCGCGCGTGTGTGCACGTGTTTGCCCCCCTTCCTTTCTCTTTCAGTCAGACATAGCAGTAAGCCATTTTCTGTTGCTGATTGCAAACGACCAGCTGCTCCTGATGTTTATGCAAATTAGATTTTGAATCTTTTCCCGCGCGTTTCGCGGCGTCTCAAACGGCCAGCGTTTGCAAACCAGTTGTTTCCCGGTTCTCAACCTGAGTAGACGGGCAACTCATTTATTCCGTGCCCTTAACCCATATGCGGGCCGGAATATCTTATCTCAACAATGTCGACCTCACACTTTACCAAGACTTCTTCTCGTCTTGAAGCTGCCTGCAGGTCAGACCTTCTCCGTCTTCGACCAGAAGACGTTCGAGACACACGACACAGTCGTGAGCAAAACTTCGTATTCAACAAGTGGCTTATTTTTATCCCTCGTCAGTCAAACTTTAAATACAGACAGGGATATCTTATTGATGAACGAACAAACTTGCTACCCGCAGGTCAGACCTTTCTCCATTTTCGACCAGAAGACGTTCCGAGACACGACACAGTCGTGAGCAAAACTTCGTATTCAACAAGTGGCTTATTTTTTATCCCTCGTCACTACGTCAGTCAATCTTAAATACAGACAGGGATATCTTACTGACGAACAGACATTCTTCGTCCTTTCTGGACTCGCCATAATTAACTTCTCATAGACGATGCAACCAACCGCAAATAACTCTTCGTCCTTTTGGCTAGACGTCCACAGCATTCCGTTAAAATTTTCAACAGTTAATTCAAGACCTGACCGAACTCTGAGACCCTACTTTGAACCTGAAAATAAAAAAGAAAAAACACAAAATCACATACACTCTCAACGCCAAAAAAATCCACAGTGAGTACCCCTTTCTATCTGTGCGCACATACACCTCGTGTTTAACGAGTTCCCTTTCCAGAACCTTATAAAACCCTTTTCCCGCCTTTGTTCATCTTGCATTTCTATTTAGGCGCGGAACTTTTCCTTGATCTCGTACCACGAGATAATCTACTTGTTTCCATCTAATAAAAGTTACACATGTTTTACAAACAGACGTCTTTGTCATTTTATTCCGGCTATCTCTTTGATGTTTATTAATTTATGCACTTGTTGATTGACCCTTTCCTCTCACTGTTCATTCACGCATTTTTATTTTTTTTTTTTATATACATTGCTTGTGGACTCGGTAGTTAAGTGTGGTGTCTGGCACAAGGCCACTTTTGTAATAAACCAGCACTGCACCCTACCGGGTCTGCAACACCTTTTTCTTATGAAATTTAATCTCACTATTAAGAGTCTTATTTTTTAATTTCTTTATATTTTCCATAAAGCATCGTAAACGTAAAAATGAAAGCTAAGTACAAAAAAAAAAAATAAATAAAAAATAAAAAATTAGAGCGCTGAAAGTTTTCCTTAAAAGTAACAAGGTAAATAATTTGTTCACTTAAATAATTTCACTTCCTTCCATCCGTAGAAAGAATTCTCCTCCCGTAAGTTATCTAAACGCCATGAATGTGCCTTTCGTCAATCGTCAAGCGACGCGAAAGGTTATGACCTGCTTTGTTTTATTTTCAAATTACATTTTTTCGGCGCAGAAGCTAAGTTAAGCTTGGTTCAAAATATTTTATATAAACAGTATAATTTCTGTTTTTTATTAAAAATCAGTTTTGAAAAAATGATAATTGATTTTTAAAAAGAATATCAAAGTAAGATTTTAATCTTTTTATCACATCGAAAAAATGATTGAAAATGATTATCTGACCTTTTTTTTGACCAAAAATTTTTAACGAAAATTTCAGACGTGCTAGGAACGATTAAAAAAATGTAAAAAAATACCCCCAAAATACTTTGATCTTTCCTCTTTAATAATAATATGAACATTAGACGATAAAATTTTTTTTCGTCAAGTTCGGCGTCTTTTTCATCATGCTATGCTCATTTGTTTACATTTTCGTGGGTGAGTTGTCCCCCTTCCATTCTCACGATGTGTCTTAATCGCGTTTTCAAATTGATTTTATTAATAAACAACTGTCTTTTTCCCATTTTCGGCCCCGTTAGAACCACCACAAGGTAATTTTATGTAGTCCTGTGAAGTTTTGTTGAAATCGGCTAAAAAATGTAGGAAATTCGATCCAACATATAAACGTTACAGACACACATACACACAACCTGCGTTTTATAATAAGTAAGATTTTTATTACATCAAAGCTCCCAAAAATTAAATTTCGGCATTAAATGACCCATAGGGATGTTGATATGTCGTTAAACAAACAAATCAATCAATCAGAAACCAACGAAAATCTTATATTTTGTCGAAAATTATTAATTAAAATTTGTAAAAGGCATTTTATAGTCACTCAAAATAGAAGAGTGAAAATGTGCGCTAAAATTTCCTTTTTGTATCGGCAGAAATCACAACGGCTGCCATTTAATTGGGAGAAAATTTGATTTTGATTTGATGTGAAGATTTTAAAATATTTTCATAACAAAAATCTTAGGCGGATTTATGAAGCAGGCATAATATCTATCTCACGCACGGTGAACACTAGGCCTGGCTTCTTTAGTATTTCCCCTTTTCTAGCAAGATTAATACTCGGCAAACGTACATATAAGTTTTAGATCAAAATAAAATTCTCTCTCTCTTTCCCATTCTTCTCTCCTCTCTTTCTCTTCCTTCTCTCTTTCTTTCTCTGTTGTTCAAAATTTGCGGCAATTATTGCAGAAGATTGTTCAATAACTCGATATCAACTGTATTGACATAGGAATCAACACTGCATAGAGGAATGACGAAGAGATGATGAACAATTGTAGGCACGACTAATTTCCCCAAATATGACCAAACATCAGAAGAGCAGAAGATGAGAATGAAAATAAAAGGAAGGTGAGAGAAATGAAAATGTCGATTTGGAAATTGAATGAAATTTTCATTAGTGTAAAGGCAATTCTCTAAAGTTTTCGGTTGTCGTTGATTGGAAGTGGAATTCGTTTTCGTAGATTGGGGCCTTTTTTTATTGTTGGAGACTATCTCGACTCCTGGCAAAGAGCAATAAGTAAGAGTCTTAATTACATTTCTCTGCTCTAACGTCTACTCGCCTTCCTTCAGGTGCTATTTGATGCAGGAATAGAAGTGAATAAATATAAGAAAGAAAGAAAGAAAGAAAGAAAGAAAGAGAGAGAGAGAGAACGAAAAAAGAAAGAAAGAAAAAAGAAAGAAAAGGGAGAAGTAGATAAAAATAAAGAAAGAAAGAAAGAAAGAAAGAAAAATAAAGAAAGAAAAAAGAGAAGAAAATAAAAAAGAAGGAAAGAAATAGAGAACGAATGAATGAATGAAAGAAAAGAAAGAAAGAAAGAAAGAAAGAAAGAAAGAAAGAAAAATAAACAAAAAATGGAGAAGTAAATAAAAAAGAAGGAAACAAATAGAGAAAGAAAGAAAAATAAAGAAAGGATAGGAGAAGTAAATAAAAAAAGGAAAGAAACAGAGAATGAAATAAAAAGAAAGAAAAGAAAAGAAAGAAAGAAAGAAAGAAAGAAAAGGATAAAATAAATAAAAAAATAAATAAAAAATTGAAAATGAAAGAAAAATAAAGAAAGTACAACAAATAGAAATAAAGAATAAAGAAAGTAAATGGAGAAAAAGGAGAAGTAAATAAAAAGAAAGAAAGAAAGAAAGAAAGAAAGAAAGAAAGAAAGAAAGAAAGAAAAGGAGAAGTAGATAAAAAAGATAGAAAGAAATAGATATTGAAAGAAAAAGAGAGATAAAAGAAAGAAAATAAAGGAAGAAAAGCGAGAAGTAAATGAAAAAGAAAGAAAGAGCGTATGAAAGAAAGAAAGGACAACAAATAGAAAGAAAGAAAGTAAAGGAAGATAAAGGAGAAGTAAATGAAAAAGAAAGAAAGAAGGAAATAGAGAATGAAATAAATAAAGGACAACAATTGAAAGGATGAAAAAGAAAAGAATACAGAACAAAATGAAAAAAAAGAAAAGAAAGAAAGAAAAGGTAGAAATAAAAAAAACAAAGTTAAAAGAAAGAAAGATATAAAGAATGAAAAGTAAATAAAAAAAATAGAAAATGAAGAAAGAACGAAAATATAAAAGAAAGAAGGAAAATGACGAAAGAAAAATGAAAGAAAGTAAGCAAAGAATTAAAAACAAATAAAGAAAGAAAGGAAACTATGAAAGAAAAAAAAGAAAGAAAAGAAAGGAAATAATTCTAGAAGGTTCTTTTATCAACAACTGATTGACGATTTTATTGCTTCATGTCTAAGTTTCTGGTTTGAAAATGAAACTCTGAAATATCTAGGAAGTGTTTTAACAAAGAATAGAAAATGCAACATCAACATCCTAAGTTACTCTGGGATATCGAAAGATGCCTTTCATACTTTAAGGTAAGCATTAAGACACAGGAAAATTTCGTTGGAAACAAAGAAAATATTGCTGAACTCTTATTTAATATCGGTCCTCCTATAAGGAACTAGTTGCTGGGAAATCTCTTCACATATGAAGAAGAGACTTGCGGCAGCAGAAATGAGGTTCTACAGAAGGATGTTGAGAGTACCTTGGACTAAAAATGTGAGCAATGACAAAGTTCGACAAAAAATGGAAACAAAAAGGCCACATATTTTGAATCAATAAGAGAAAGCTAAACTTCCTACGTCACATAATGAGGAAAGAAGGCTTAGAAACTTTAACAATCACAGGGCATATTGAAGGCAAGAGGGATAAAAGAAAACAAGGCCTAATCCGCCTGACACTGGTAGAACAGTGACTAAGAGATGAGGTATTATGTACACTATTTACACTATTCGGACTATTGTCCTCATCTTTGTCGTCATATTTATTACAACGTTTCGGCCGTTGTACGCTCCGACCCACTTCAGTTGCTTAGAATGTCGAACTGAACCCTTTATTTCGCTCACTGGGGTACACTGTTCTAGTTCCACGGGCCATGTTTAATGGATGTCAGTTATCAGTTATCTCCTGTTAATTCCCCTCTGAAAGTTCTCCACTGCCTTAGTCGGGTATTGAACTCACACTCTTTGGGTCCTGTCACTGGATCTAACTAACGCCTTTATCCATTGTGCCATGTGTCTACCCCAATGAGCGAAACAAAGGGTTCAGTTCGACATTCCAACTACTCGAAGAAGGCCGAAGTGTACAACGGCTGAAACGTTGTAATAATTATGGCAACAAAGATGAGGACAATAGTCTGAATAATGTAAATAAGGGACTAAGAGAGTTAGCAAAACTTTAAATGGTTGACAGATTAAGGATTAGGAGAGTTAGCAAAATGACAAACTTTAAATGGTTGACAGATTAAGGATTAGGAGAGTCAGCAAAATGACAAACTTTAAATGGTTGACAGATTAAGGATTAGGCGAGTCAGCAAAATGACAAACTTTAAATGGTTGACAGATTAAGGATTAGGAGAGTCAGCAAAATGACAAACTTTAAATGATTAACAGAACAGGAATAAAAATGACAAACTTTAAATGACTGACAGATTAGTGATTAGGAGAGTTAGCAAAATGACAAACTTTACTAAGAGCTAGGAAGGACTGGAAATTGTGGATAACCATGTTCAGCCACATCCTGAAGAGACACAGCACATAGAAGATGAAGAAGAGGGTAAAAACGAAAAAAAAAATTGAAATTGACAATTTTTTCATTTCATTGAAGCAGACGTTAAACCCGCGTTTTTCTTGCTTTCGTTTTTTCCTTCTTTCTTTCTCTTATTGAAACTGACCAACGTCTCTTATGTCAAAACGGAATAGTCCAGGGTGTAACGTGCGTGTTAATTATGAATAAGAGATTAAGCAAAATTATAATAAGATACTGTAGAACAGTAAGCTTCAAGACATAAAAATTAGTTTAAAATTTACACGGGCAACATTTACGAATACAAAAAAAAAAGAAGACCAATAAAATCCACGCACAAATTTCTTCTGAGCTAGAATAAAACCTGATCATTTTAGAAACGGCATGTCTCTTTTGTTTGACGCTATCTAATCGCTTTAAAACCTTTTCAACAAGACAAACAATCTCATAAGAAAAAATTTCTACAGCTAATAAAAATAAGTCTTCTCTTAGAAATAATGCCATTTTTTTTCACGTTATAATTGGAAAAAAATCAACTTTCCACAAGAGAACGATCCTTTCTCATCATAAGATTTGGCTTTTGATATTATAATAGTGTGTGTGTATGTTTTTACTTTATTTGTGCATGAGTGAATAGCTCACATTAATTCGTTTATCTTTACTTGTATATATGTCTTGGTTATATATATATATATATATATATATATATATATATATATAACCAAGACATACATACATATATATATATTGTTTTATGTGAATATTTTTTTTAAGCGTTTCACCCCAAGCAAGGTGGCAAGCCACTAGCATGCAAGGGCTTACAGAGAGTCGGAGCTAGAGCAAATAGGAGTGATAGAGGAAAGGATGGAGAGAAGGATAGGGGATAAATCAAGGCATCTGGAGACATCGATTGACATTACATTTGAATAGTTGGAGATTATAGCTATCAGGGAAATAGGAAATGTGGGGGAAGTTCCACAGGCGAGAGGTGCGAGACATGAAGCTATTGGAGTAGAAGAGACGGCTACATTAAACAGTTTCGATAGTGAAAGGGTGAGAACAGGATGCCGGCCTAGTAGAACGCTTTAATTCATGAAGTCTGGGAACCAGCAAAAGCAGCTCATCGGAGCAGTTGCCATGAAATTATTTGTAAAAAAAGACAAAGGAAGACGACGGCACGTCTGTGAGAGAGCAACTGCAGACAAGATGTCAGATCAGGGCCAATTACATTGCATATCCGTCTCTGGATCTTATCAAGAACCTTGAGACAAACAGCGGGGCCTCCAGACCATATATGGCAGCAATATTCCATGCAAGGGCGAATGGTTGATTTGTAGATTTGAAGGATCGACTCCGGCGAGAAAAATTTCCTGGCGCGGCACAGGGAGCCAACTTTCCTTGCGATGGACGAAGCTATTGACTCAATGTACTCGTTCCATCTCAGGTCAGCAGTCAATGTGAGGCCGAGTAGTCGCGAACAGGAGCTCTCGAGAAGTTGAGCGTCAGACATTCTAATATTGTTTCAAACATAATTTCATTATAATTCCTTAGATATGTATATTTATATTGAAATTATAATCCTACCTTTTCAACTTGAAGTGAATAATTTGTGTGGATGTCATTTTTTCCCTTATATTTATGTTTATTTAATCCCTGTATAGAATATAGACAGCTCCACTATTACGATAATCCAATAAATATAACAAAAATTAACTTATGCAATGGTTAAACTCAATTCAGCTTCTGAAGATTGTGTCGTGAATGAAACTCAGAGTCTTGCTACTGGTGAAGAAAAATGTATATTTATTAATAATATTAATAATATTAATAACATTGGCGACAAATAAACAATGACATATCAGTCATGAGAAATTTAAAGTTAACAGATACATGTTGACTGAATGAAAAATGAAATCAAGATGGCATATCTATCTATCTATCTATATCTATCTATATATATATCTCTCTCTCTATCTCTCTCTCTCTCTATATATATATATATATATATTTGTTTGTATATATATATATATATATATATATATATATATATATATATATACACACACACACATATATATATATATACATATATATTAAGAGATAGAGATAGATATGAACAGATTGAAATAGATAATAATAACAGACTGGGATCTATCCCAGTTTTTTTATCTATCTATCTATCTATCTATCTATCTATCTATCTATCTATCTATCTATCTATCACAGTGTTCATTATCCATTCCACTTTCATTAATATCTATCTATCTTTGTTCATATCTATATCAATCTGTTCATATCTATTTTTATCTAATAATAATGAAGAGACAGGGATAGATAGATAGATAGATAGATAGATAGATAGATAGATAGATAGATAGATAGATAGATAGATAGATAATGAAGAGACTAGCATAGATAGATAGATAGATAGATAGATAGATAGATAGATAGATAGATAGATAATGAAGAGACTGGCATAGATAGATAGATAGATAGATAGATAGATAGATAGATAGATAGATAGATAGATAGATAGATAGATAGATAGATGAGAAAAGTATCTGAAAGAATATTTCATATCAAGCGAAACTTGTCTGTTTTGTGTCCATGTTGTATTCAAGTGGAGATGCGATTGTGTGTAAGAGTTTGAAGATGTTTCTGCGACCGAGAGATAAGGCTTTCAGGGATCGAATTCTTTGGCTTTGAATAAACATGTGCTAAGCCATTCGGAAGGGCAAAAGACGACTGAACAAAAACTATATTCAGCCAATACAAATGGCCTAACTTTTGTCTTCTCTTCAAGATTGCAAGTGGAGATAGAAAAATCTTGATTCAGCCATTCTAATTTGCACACGCTGTTGGCCTTTCTTTCTTTCTTTCTTTCTTTCTGTTGATTTTCAGATGTTCTAATGAAGTGTGGCTTGGCATGCGGAATCAGAATCCCGAGTTCGAATTCCACTCGTTCCCTTTACTTTTCCTTATGCATAAATACCCCGTATAAAATACGCCTATTCAGCCCCTAGCTATGGGCTAAATAGTAGGACTTGCATCTGGAAAAAACATTGTTATCTCCTAATAAATGCAAGTAAAGCACAATACACCGTCTGCAGCTGCAAAATATTTAAAAAAGAAAGCAAAGGCAAATGCAGCCGACCAAATACAGAAAAGATGCCAACCGCTTCACGGTCAATACTCTGCCCGTACCAAACAAGCTGATGTAGACAAACCTCGTACCCATCAGTGGTTACGTAGTAAAGAGTTAAACGCTGAAACCGAAGGTTTTATTCTTGCTGCACAGGACCAATGCTTGTTAACTAGATATTATCAAGCACACGTACTGAAAAATTGTGTTCGCCCAAAATGCAGAATCTGTGATAAATATCCAGAAACAATTGATCATCTTGTATCAAGTTGCGCGGTATTCGCTCCCACTGAATATAAAACACGGCATGACAGAGTGGGCCAATATCTGCACTGAAAAATCTACAACTTTTACGGAAAGGAAACTGTAAGAAATTGATATGAACCCCACACTGATTCGGGTACGGAGATAGGACCTGTAAAAAATTTAGGGTACTTTACAATACACACAGACAGAAGAATCAAAGTTAATTGCCCTGACATCGTGATTAGAGACCACAATGACAAAATATGCCTCCTTATTGATATGGCAATCCCTGGAGTTTGTAATGTATTTTTGAAGATCTGCAAAAAACTATCAAAATACAAGGACTTTGAAATCAAGATCTAAAAAACGTGACGCATGAGGACATTAACAATTCTAGTTGTAGTTGGAGTCCTCGGATTGATTGGAAAAGATTCCAATAGACACATGGAAGGGATTCCTTTTAAGTTTTTTCTCTTTCTTTTCATTTTTATTATTCTTTCTTTCTTTCTTTCTCTGTTTTTTTTTTTATTTCTTTTAAGTTCTTTCTTTCTTTTGCGATTTTATTTTTCTTTCTTTCTTTCTTTCTTTCTTTTTTCTTTCTTTCTTTCTTTCTTTCTTTCTGTCTTTCTTTCCACTTCTTTTCTTTTGTTATTTCTGTCTAATTTCGCACTTCTTTTTCTCCATTTCTTTCTTTTCATTCTTTCCTTACTCTCTTCCTCTGCCCATTTTCTTCTTTTTCCTTTTTTTTCTATCTTTCTTTTTGTTTTCTTCCTTTCTTTCTCGCTTACTTCCAAACACTCTTTATAACTCGTTTTTCTTTCATTCTTTCTTCTTCATTTCTACTTTTTTCTTTTTCTTTTTTATTATACATCGTTTGACCTATTTTATGTCACCTAATGTATTTCTTCATTCTTCTTTTCTCGGAATGTTTTTTTCTTTTTCTTTCTTTTCTTTTACCTCTCTTTCATCCTTTCTTTTCAGTTCAGCACAAGAGTTTTCTTGCTAAAAGAAATTCAAAAAATTATCAACGTCCCTAAGCCTATCCACTCCCAAAACCTTCAAAACATCTCTTCCTTCCCATAAAAAACAAATAATTTTATTATTCGCTATAGACACTTATTAAATGACGGCAAGTTGGACAGAGCGATCTTTCCCCAGCAATTTAGAAAAATATCACCATAAAACATTTGCGTGACAATTTTCTTTGCTTCAGCAGTAAACGAGTGCGTGCGCGCGTTTTACATCGAGATTACATAATTACAATCAGCCATTTTAGAATTATTGACTTTTTTCATTGCGCATGCGTGATTTTTTTTATTGCGCATGAGTACCAAAAGAAATATATATGAATTGAAATCATGGGGATGTAAATATATCAGGTCGGGACTCTGAACTTTTGAGATTGCACATATCAATTCATTTAACCCCGCATTAATTCTTTGACTTATTAGCATAATTTGCAAGGAATATATTATTCTCTAAGAAAATCTATTAGTAGCATTAATCATGTTGGAGTCAGCGTCAATTCGAAACGTCCTCCTTGGTGTATACCAAGAAGTCATTCAGCCAGTTACGCTTAGATCGATCACCCGAAATAAAAGTTACCAAAAAATCGAAGGAAATAACATTTAAAGTATCATAACCTTCTTTTTTTACGTGCTGTATTTCCTCAGGTCTTGGGCGATCAGGGCTCTCCACAATTTCGTAGTCTTCGTAGCTCTAAGTAATGTTTCTCTTTTTTACTGTCCCTCTTAAGACTTCTGTAATCCATTTTCACAAATATTTTAAATTGGTTATTTACAGTTTTCCTCTCTCCCTCTTGAATTCAATATATATATTTTGTGAGTGTCAAATTCACCAACCCAACTTTTTTATCATTTCACCTATTGCAAAGCGGTAAATGCACTAAGACACAATGGGTTAGTGTGTGTGAAAGAATTAGGAAAAAGAGAAACTTTATTAAGGAACGAGAACAATAGAAGAGTAATGAAGAAGACGCTAGATAACGATTGACATTGCATTTAAATTTTTGAAGATCAAAGTTGGCTGGAAAGCATGAAGCCGGTAGAGAGTTCCACAAGCGAGAAATGCGAGTAAAGAAACTGTTAGCATAGAACTTGCGGATACATCTAGCCAATTGAACTGTAAATTGATGAAATCTTGCTGCCAATCTAGTACTGACTTTAAATTTATAAAGTCTAGGTACCATAACGAAGAGCTCAACCGAACATTTACTATGAAAATAATTATAGAAAATACACAAAGAAGCTACATTATAAAAGAGATCGAGATGCCAGGTAATAATATTGATCATTATTCTTTGGATTTTATCAAGAACAAATTATATACAGGGTGTTTCAAAAAATTTGATATCATTTCGCAATCTAATAACTTTGTTCGATCTCCTTCAAATGACTTCAATTTTTTAACCATATCTCATATATTTGTCAGTGCCTGGTATAACGTTATCAGACAGGGTGTCTTAAGGCGTATAGTGTGTTTCGTATATTTGTACCCCAGTATCATTGTGTTGGCATGCTGATCTCTTACGTAATAATAATAATAATAATAATAATAAAAAGAAGAAGAAGAAGATAAATAGGAAGAAGAAAGCGAATTGTGTCGAAACTGCACCAATATTGCAGTAATGACCTATGCCCAAGTATGAATCATTTTTCATGTAAGACTTTCCAATTATGAAGTGAATTTAATTACTGACCAACCCGTAATGTGGCCAGTCCTGCTCAGCTCATTGCAAAGTTTCCGGTTTAAAGAAATGCTGACATTTTGCCCAGCGCGTTTCGCCATAAAATGATTGACTCTTGTCTAATTAGAACGGTGAAATTGAATAAAGGTTAAAAAGTACGAACCAGTCCGCGAAAATTAGTGTTTATCTCGGACGGGGAAAATTACCAATCCTGCAGATAGGTTCTGTGCAGTATCTTCTAACAATTTAGCATAAAACAGCCGCACCTTCTAGCAATCAACAACCCATTGCGCATACCATCACTATCTGCGTTGTCATGACCGTCAAAATCATTTTTCATTCAATTCCTATATCTTCTTTTTCTTGATTTTTTCTCTCTGTCTATCACAAATACAAATACATAAGCATATATAACTGAATGAATTGAAGCTCTCCTCTCATCCCACTTCTTTTGGGCAGTAAGGAAGCCTTAATCTTTGTAAAGCATGAAACAGCTGAAGTTTTCAAAAACGGAAAAATGTTGACCAAGAAATATTGCTGTTAAATGTGATTGTATTAATGTGGCACAAAATGCAATATCAGTCCCGGGTAAAAAAAAAAATAAAATCCTATTACAATGAAAACATGACAGTTTTATAACAATACAACATTGAACACAATATTTTATTGTTAATATTATTTAATATGATTAAATATGATATGACTTTCGCTCGGTTCACACTCCTTCCCATTCTTTCGAACAGGAATAGTTTATCTAATGTTTCCAGTTCTTTGTAAAGTTTTAACATTCTCTTTCATTCTCAGTAGTTACTTGCGCCATAGTGGCGTTATTGCCTTGAATCGAGTGAAATGCTTCAAAAAGAGCAGATACTCTTGCTTGTTGAAATTTTCATTTTTTTTTTAATTTCGATTGACACAAAATCCCATATTGATTATAAAAATAAAAAAAAACCGGTATTAAATACCGCTTTACAAAATTCTTTAATAATCTGTATTAATTAGAGGTTAAAAAATCGATCATTAATCGTATATTCCAATTATAAAAATCCGTTTAATAATTATCGGTTTTATTTTTAAAATTTCCAGCATAAATTACATGTTGTACCTATAACAATCCGTTTATTACTTATAGGTTGTACTTATAAAAATCCATTATTAATTGCAGGTTTTACTTATAAAAATCCGTTTATTGATTAGTTCTACTAATAAAAATGGATTAATTATAGATTCTATCTATAAAAGTTAATTATTAATTATAAATTCTACTTACAAAAATGATTTATTATTTATAGGTTCTACTTATAAAAATCCATTACAAATTATAGGTTTTAGTTTAAATATCCATAATACATAATTAATAAATTCTGACTGCTTAGTGTTAAAATCCATTATTAATTATAGTTTCAACCTATAAAAATGCATTCATAATTAAAGGTTCTACCTATAAAAATCTCTTGTAAATTATAGGATTCACTTGTAAATTCTGTTTATTAATTACATGTTTTACATATAAAAATCCATTATAAATTGTAGGATCTCCCTATAAAAATTCGTTAATTATAGGCTCTACCCATAAAAATCCAATATTTCTACTTATAAATATTCTTTATTAATTGTAGTTTCTCCGATAAAATTCCATTATTAATTATAGACTTATAAATATCCATAATTCATAATTAATAAATTAAACATTGTACCTAAATTATAAATTAAATTCCATTATTAATTATAGGTCCTCCCTATAAAAATTTATTACGTTCTACCTATGAAAGTCTGCTTATTAATTAAAAGTTCTACCTTTAAAATCTATTATTAATTATAGGTAGTACCTCTAAAATTACATTATTAATTATAGGTTGTACTTATTAAACATTAATTATAGGTTCTACTTATAATAGCCATTATTAATTATAGATTCTACATACAAAAATTAGTTTATTTAATTTGTACTTACGCAAATACATTATAAGTTATATGTTCAATGTATAAAAATCCATTGTCAATTTCAATTCCTACCTATAAAAATCCATTATTAATTATAGGTTCTACTATAAAAATCCATTATTAGTTATAGGTTCGACCTATAAAAAACCGTTTATTAATTATATGTTCGACTTATAATAATCTATTATTAATTATAGTTTCTATCTATAAAATTCATTATTAATTAGTCTTCCTATAAAAATTTGTTTATAAATTTTTACTGATAAAATACATTATAAATTATAGGTTCAACGTATCAAAATCCATTGTTCATTTAGATACCATCTATAAAATCTATTATTAACTAAAAGTTCTACCTATAAAAATCTGTTTATTAATGTTAGGTACCGCCTATAATAATCCATTATTAATTATAGTTTCTCCCTATAAATATTCATCCTTAATTATAGATTCTACCTATAAAAATGTTTATTAGTTTGTAATTATAAAAATCCATTATAAATTGTAGATTATACTTATAAAATATCATTGTCAATTTTAAATCTTACCTATAAAAATCAATTATTTATTATAATTTCTATTCATTTAAATTCATTATTTTAGGTTCAACATTTAATTTATTTAGCGATTCTACTTATAAAATCTTTTATTAATTATAAGTTCTACCTGTAAAAATCAATTAATTAAAAATAGAAGATTCGTAAAAATATATTATTAATTATAGGTCGTACTTATAAATTAATTATTAATTATAGTTTCTACTTATAAATATTCATTACAAATTATAGCTACTACTATAAAAATCATTTATTAATTATAGGTTCTCCTATAAAAATTTATTATACGTTCTACCTCTGAAAGTCTGCTTATTAATTAAAAGTTCTACCATATAAAAATCTATTATTTATTATAGATAGTACCTATAAAATTACATTATTAATTATAGGTTGTACTTATTAAACATTAATTATAGGTTTTAATTATAATAGCCATTATTAATTATAGATTCTAGATACAAAAACTTTGTAATTTCTCCCTATAAAAATTCATTATTAATTAACTGTTCTAGAGCCCTTCTAAATTACAGGTTATACCTATAACATTCCATTATATATTATAGGTTTTGTCTATAAAACTCGTTATTTATTATAGGTTCTGCTTATAAAAATCCATTATTAATTAAAGGTTCAACCTCTAAAAAATCCGTTAATTATAATTATAATAATTATAGGTTCCATCTATAAAAATTTGTTAGTAATTTTATGTCCTCCTTAATTTTTTAAATGTACATTGTCCTAGACATTAATGGCTTAAATATATATTGCCAAATATCAATATGTAATTTTTGTGGGAGATCAATTATTTACTTAACAACCGAAAGTGTTCCCCCAATTTTTGTCCATGAAAATATCATATTCATATTAGTTTTTGCTATGACATCAAAAATAATTACTATAATTAACTTTTTGCTTCTACGTCATCAAATATTTTTCAAATTATTGATTAATTCGTTTTTTACGGTTTATCAACCCTTTTGCAGGTTATTCAAAGCCAGAAAATATTTTTAGATTGTAAGAATTTTGGGGGTAAATAATAATGATTTAGCGATACGAGTCTTACTAATTAACCCATAGAATCGGGGAATGTATATAACGAAGCGAACGAGAATTAGAAAAATTCTAAGCCATTATCCATAACACCACCCTCACATCCAAGCTTACAGCGCCTGGTATTTTCTAATTACTATATTGATATGTTGGAATTCTAATGAGGAGTCAGTTTATTACTTATTAACAATAGAAAACTGAACCCCCATTTTTTGCCTATGCAAATCATATATTCATACTAGTTTAGTTATGCCGTCCAAAATAATTACTATTATTAAATTTTTACATCTACGTCATCATATATATTGATATGTTGCAATTCTAGGGAGGGATCAGTTCATTACTTAATAACAGCAGAAAATCAATCCCCCACTTTATGTATTATACTAATTCTAGTTTACCTAAGCCATCAGAAAAACTTAGTCGTTAATAGATTTTTATACGTAAGTCTTAAGTATTTGTCTTCCGAATTTTTAACCTGTCCTCTGTTGATGAATCAATGTGTTTGTCTGACGGCTTCATAAATATCTTGAGACAATCCACCAATGTTTATCACAAGCACTGCCACACAGGGTTACAAGTGCAAGGGTGATAACTGCTAAGAGAAAAGGGTGATAACAGCAAAAGAAAAAACAAACTACAAACATTATAGACCAAAACTACGTAGCGTATAATATATTAAGACTGTATTCACAAATATTCAACAGCGCAAAGTACTGGTCCTTACAAGACGCTGTCTCTTGTAAACAATATAGAATATCGTCTGACTAATCACACTAGATTTTAGCGCAAATTTTGGGAGCGGAAAAATCGAATGACAGAAGAGTTGTTGCCGTTTTGGCGCTAACGTAAGGCGGGGTGGGGCGCTTGTGGATGGAGATATGTTCGGCGTTTATTAAAGCAAGTGACAAATCGAGTTTTTCGTCTATTGGATGGCCATCGGCTACTTGAGTAGATACGCCATCTTTCTTCTATTTCATTTGGTCGACATCCACGTTCATCAGATAACACTGCACTTAAAGTTCCATTACGAAGCTGGCCGGTATTCGGACACCATCTGCCTTCCATCTTTCGTCTTTTGTCGTTCAGTTGACGGACTTGTTAACGATCGAACTCTATCGTCTTCCTGATTCGATTTTGCAATACACAAACACGCTGGTGCACACATATACATCTACCCTAATATGAACACATTGCCCAGCCCGTTTGGACACCTTATTCAAGCGCAATGATTAGCAAGCTGGTCTTACCGACCATTACTAAGACGTTCGAAACTCACTTTATATAATGTAGCTTTCGTGCTAAAATCTAAACGAATCGTAGCAAATTTTACGGTACCTCATCATTAGTTTTGCTGACCCTTCTCAGGGATTTCGATCCACACTGGGTGTTCCATGTTTTCCTAAGCTTAGCAAATGACATCGCTGGCGTCTATCCCCTACACAAACACTTACCTTATGACAAACACCTATCCCTTGTCACAAATCAAATGCACATTGATCCACAAACACCGTATCTGTAAGAGTCGAGATTTTCAAAAAAAAAAAATAATAATAATAATGTTGTTATAATTTAGCTTGTCCCTCCCTTAGTTAGCACGACCGTTACATCCTGTTAATACCTTATAAATAATGGACTATTCCGTTTTGATCACGTGGAAAGACGGAAGAGACAATATCAGAATTACAACTTGGTTTCGTTGTGAGAAAGAAAGAAAGAGGGAAAGAAGTGTTTAACGTCACGTGCCAATACCTCATAAATAATGACCGTGTGGAAAGACGGAAAAGACATATCAGAAACGCTACTTGGATTCAGTGACAAAAAGAAAGAAAGATAGAGAGAAAGATGGAAAGAAAGATAGAAAGAAGTGTTTAACGTCACTTGCCAACACCTCATAAATAGGAGACTATTCTGTTTTGATCATGTGGAAAGACAGAATAATTTCAAGGACCCAACGTTTCAGTGAGAAAATGAAAGAAAGAAAGAAAGAAAAGAAGAGATAAAGAAATAAAGAAAAAGAAAATAGAAGCGTTTAACGTTTGTTTCAGTGAAGGTTGTCAATTTAAAATCTTTTCATTTGTACCCGCTTACTTCTTAAAATAACGAGCAGAATTCATATTTATGATTGTTATTGCAATATTTTGTTAAATTTATTAAGCGCAAATATTTAACGGATATCTACGGATATTTTAATGTTGTAGAACCCGCCTTGAGCTTATTCAATCATTAACTTAAGAATTAGGATTCATCAGAAATTTCAAATAGGAAACCCGTGAAAATTTCACGAGTCTTTCTAGCAATAAGTATTATCTCTAAATCCATATCTTTATAAGCGATTTAGGATTTTGTCTCGAGTTGCTTAAATTTTGTACAGGAAACGTTTTTTATTCGATCTTATTCGCGATCATAGTCACCAATCCCGTTCCATTAATTTTGAGCTCTTTATAATCTTTTTCGATGACTCAATAGTATGCGCTTTACTAGGATTACTTCTTCTTCGATGTACCGTTATGTTTCGCGACGCTAGCGATCACCAATCCATACATTTTTTTGCCCTTTGTAACATTTAATAAATGATGTCGTTTTTTTTTACCTCACTTAAATCTTCAACCATTTACAAAAGCTCGTTTTTCCTCTTCTATTCACCGTATCCTTTCAGGATATTGAAAATCAAGGCTTTCCTGACCTTTCTAGCTCTTAATAAATATTGTCTTTTTGTTATCTCCCTTAAATCCTGTACTTACACCCATTTGCTAAACCTCGTTCTTCTTCTTCTTCTTCGTCTTCTTCTTCTTCTTCTTCTTCTTCTTCTTCTTCTTCTATACACCGTGTCCCTTCAGGACGTTAACAATGAAACTCTCCACAATTTCTTGTCATTTCTAGCTCTTAAAAAATGTTGGCTTTTTTTTCTTTTCTCCTCTAAATCCCTGTCGTGTCATCCATTTGCAAAAAAAAATGTTGGCTTCTTCTTCTTCTTCTTCTTCTTCTTCTTCTTCTTCTTCTTCTTCTTCTTCTTCCTTCTTCTTCTTCTTCTTCTATACACCGTGTCCCTTCAGGACGTTAACAATGAAACTCTCCACAATTTCTTGTCATTTCTAGCTCTTAAAAAATGTTGGCTTTTTTGCTTTCTCCCTCTAAATCCTGTCGTGTCATCCATTTGCAAAAGCTTCTTCTTCTTCTTCTTCTTCTTCTTCTTCTTCTTCTTCTTCTTCTTCTTCTTCTTCTTCTTCTCTTCCTCCTCTTCCTCCCGCCTTTTGTAGCTCTTAATAAATTTTGACTTTTTGTTATCTCGCCTAAACCTTGCTCCGCCTTCTATGTAGTCAAACTCGCTAGGCAGTTTATCCGTTTATTTCGTCTGTCCCACTTGGGTATTAAGTTTTCCAAGTCATCTTTCCTCATTATGTGTCCGAGAAATTTCAATTGTCTCTTCCTGGGTTTGGGTATAAATGTCCTTTTTATTTCTATTATCTCTAAAGAGATAACTTACCGTTTGTTTGTAATTTCTCTAAATGGCTACATACCGGTTTTAAATTAAATATATATATATATATATATATATATATATATATATATATATATATAACAATCTCACATCTATCCAACCAAATATGTTAGCTCTATTTCTGATATTGAGCGCTTAGTAAGTACCACCGAATATAATATATAAATAATTATACATATATATATATTTATTTATATTTATATACACTTTTCACACACACACACACATATACATATATATATATATATATATATATATAGTGTACAATTTATAAACGTTTCAGGAAAGATATCCGTATTTTATTCTCATATATTTACAACCAAAATTTTGTTTATTGCAAAAGTTCCCAAAGCATAATAACCTAAAGTTGTTCATCCTTATATTCAGGTATTCAGGTTTTTCTTAAATGTCAAAATTCTGAGTGTCGAGATTCGATACAATTTAATTCTTACTGTGTCGCCCTGTGTCACCCTAGGGGGGCGGTTCTCTTAGCATATCAAACCAACAGATGTATTTTACGTTTTTTCAAAGATACAATCTCCTAAAGGCAATGTTTTTGGTTAGCCATTATCTTTCCTGCATAACCTCATGAACTTCACTTCTTGCCATTCTCACGTTCAGACAACACCGCAGAGTAACATGCTAACCATATATATATATATATATATATATATATATATATATATATATTATACTAATAATTATATTCGGTTGGTAAAAAAAACCGTATGGCACAATTTGAAAATCTATCAAAACAAATTGGTATCCGAGGAAAAAACTAAAAATATCCGAACAGGGCGAAAAAAATCGTCCATTGCCTTGAATTTCCAATACAAAGAAAAAAAAACCCCCAAGCGAGTAACTAAGATAAAACGTAGAGTACTCAATACGCTATTAGAGCATAGGAATAAAATAAGCCATCTTACCCTGAAGATCCATTTAGGTGAAACCTAGCTAGGTAGTTCCTGGCTCTTTAGGATTATCATATATATATATATATATATATATATATATATATATATATATATATATATATATATATATATATATATATATATATATATATATATAAATAGAGATACATAGACATATAAAAAAGGGTATTCTTTTTATTTATTAATCCGGCAGATTTTTTTTTTTTTTAAACGTTATTTTTATTGAGAGCGTATATTTTTTTTTTAATAAGATTAGCAAGGCGGTAAACGAAAAAAAATAAATATACCGTTTAATAAAATAAACGGAGCGCCTACTTAAATACGTGTATCCACTAAGAATAACCTTTAAGTAATATATATATATATATATATATATATATATATATATATATATATATATATATATATATATATATATATATATATATTATAAAAGTAAATTTGTTTGTCTTTGTTAAAAAAAAAATAAAATAACGATTGCTTCAGCTATAACAAATCATGAAGAAAGGTTTCATTTTTATATTTTTATTGCGCCAAGAAACAATTGTTTACGTTTTAGGAATTATTTTGTTCGGCGGAAGGTTTTAACTTGACTGCCAACCAAGCGGATGAATTTCTATACACTGACGTTACATTAAATAGATTTTATTTATTTATTTATCTATTTTTGCGTGTCAATGAACACAAGCTTAAAGTGAGATCCTTAACTCTTCAAAACTCGGCGGGGCCTAAACTTTTGGCTGACAGATCTCCAGAGATTCATCCACCCAGAAAAACTGCATAAAACGTTAAAAAAAAAAAAAAAAAAAAAAATGAAAAAAGACATTTTAAATTAGGAGCCATTTTGTTTGATAGGAAAGTTATGAAGAAAAGAGATCGGAAACAAGGGTGAGGAGGGGTGACTCACGAAAGAAGGGGGCCCTAAACACGGGCTGTAAGTCGGAATGAAGTCGGTTGAACCTTCCAAATGTCGCTCACCTGGAAAAACGGTGAGTTGAATATTACAAGAGTCACCGTACCAGGTCTGAAAAAGAGCTGTCTAAATAAACAATGGTGCTCATTAAGATATTTCACAGACAAATAAAGTTGTTTCCCGACTGGTTGATCAGTGTATTTTTTTTATTTCTTCTCTTGTACTCGTCTGCCCTGACTCACGACCCCTACAGGGCCAAAGTGATAGGAAAGCGTTGATCCATGGATCCGTTTAGGCAAAGGACATTTAAACGAATATATAATCAAAAACTTCCTTTGTTAGAACAATGTTTCCCTTTCAGATTGCACTTTAGGATTAACTGTGTCTCCCCTTTTCTGGTCGTTACCTTATTTATTTTGTTTTGTGAACGCTGCTTTTTCGGGGGAAAATAATTCTTATTTTTTGCTTGTGATTTCTTTTCATCTTCGGGAATTTGTCCTTGTGTGTTTTTGACAATTTTCACACTCAGTTGGTGTTTGGGATTAAAATAAGGTTTCCTTTTCTGATGGATGGCATCACGGCCCACGTACTTTGCTTGACGTGACGATGTGTAAACGGGATGTAAGTTTTCTTTTTCCATCTCTATCACACTCTTTTGCTCTCTCCATTCCCAACCCCTCTCTATCATTCTATCTATCTATCTATCGTAGCTCTTTCTTTTACTTTTTTCTTTCAATTTCGATTTTCGGCCTCCTCTTTTTTTTACCATTCTGGATTGATTTTATTCGCTTCTTTCTCGTCATGACTTATTTAATCAACAACACTTTCAAACTGTTTACTGTCCTTTCAATATACATACACAAATACATGTACATTCTCGTAGAGATGAATCCACAGGCGCACACACACACAAACATATATATATATATATATATATATATATATATTATTTCAGTTTATGCATCCAAGCATGTATTTATGTGCTCATTTTCTTTTCAATGTGTCTCCTTTCTTATATAAGTAATGAGGTATATACTTCAAATTTATAACTGACACTCTCTGTCAGTCTGTCTGTCTGCCTGCCTATCTATCTATCTATCTATCTATCTATCTATCTATCTATCTATCTATCTAGCTATCTCAGTCTGCTCATGTCTACTATCAATATGCAAACGAAAAATGAAAACTCAGTTTTAAATAAGAGTGCTATTAATCACTACACACACTCAATATATATATATATATATATATATATATATATATATATATATAAAAAATCGCATAACCGTTACACAGATATACACACAAATACATACACACATGTATATAAATATAATTTAGATTTATTTATTCATTTACAGATATAAACAGTTTTCACTCTCTTCCTTTCACTCTCTTCACTCATTCTCACTTTCACTATCTCTCTCTCTCTCTCTCTCTCTCTATATATATATATATATATATATATATATATATATATATATGTATGTATGTATTCAAATATACTCTTTCCAAAAACGGAATACTCCTTTCTTAACCCAACATACAGAACCACAAATTTTGTAAATAATTAAATAGAAAACTGTTAATTCAAAATCTTTTTTAATTTAAAATAAATATATACATAAATAATTCATCAAATTAAAATAAAATAATAAATATTAATTACATGAACATAAAAAAGTAATTAAATAAATATAAGCAAATAAGAAAACAAAAATGTAACAACAATAACAATATTTACTCACTTTCATTCAATCATATCACTTAGCATCATCCATAGTTTAAATTTAATATTTTCGAGCGTTTTCAAATATAATTTTTTAAAAAACCTAACGATATTTTATACTTCTCTCTATATATACAAAAAAAAAAATACTGCAAAATAAATTCCTTATATTTGCTTTGATATAGTCTGAAAGAGAATGAAAAGCGTTGGCAAAGAAATATTTTCATTTTGTCTTTATTCTCTCACTGACATATACATATATATTCTAGTTGTCCGAAAATCGGGAGAGCGTGAAACCCGTGTAACGATTCGGGCTGTCCTTTGTTAAGTGTTGACGTTGTTAAGCTTCTTTTTTTTCTTTTTTTTGCTCTGTCTAGATAATCTGGACGTTGAGCACTTTACTTCACTGAGTAGGCAGAGGTTTGTCGTTTAGTTTGTCTTTTTTCTTTCCTTGTTCAGGACTTTTTCTTGTCTAAATTGTTAGGTCTTCTAGCAAGTAGTTGTTGGTCACACCAACATAGTTGTTTTTTTTTAATATATATATATATATATATATATATATATATATAGATAGATAGATAGATAGATAGATAGATAGATAATATTAATGGTAAAATTCACATACATATGCAAAATATATAAATATATATACATAGGTGCATACACATAGATGTATATTTTTGAATAAAAATTCCAAGAGGAAGAATCCAGGTAGAACTCAATGTCCAGGACAGAGCAAGGATATAATAAAAAGGCTTAAACACTAATATTCCATGGTCATAATTTATTCCATTGGAATCGTAAATACGATCCAATTCAGCAGACCTACAAATTCAAAAAGTAAACAGAAAAAAAACAACTCCGGAAATATAAATAGAATTTATATATATATATATATATATATATATATATATATATATATATATATTATATATAGTCTATTTATCTTTCATTTATACATGTTTTATTAAAGACGACAGACAAGGTACTACGATTAAGCTTTTTATTTAATTTTTTTTTTTTTTTTCGAACAAGTTTTTTCTTTTCTGGACACAAAGTGTGTAGAAACTGTCCAAATGTTTTATAATACCGAGCGTTTTCGGCTATCCTTTTTGCCATTAACAAGGATGTTTTTATTTTTGCTTTTTAATTGGGTGTATGGGTTGGTTGTATGTTTTTAGAGTTATGCATGTGTTTTATTTTCCGAACGCAACACATTGTGTCCCTGTTCGTACTTAATATTACTGAGTGTTGGCTTTTTCTTTTTTATTATTAAGGCTTCAATTATTACTTCTTTTTTTTTTACTTGTGGATATAATATTATATAAAAAGATGACTTTAATTATCAATTTTTTGTTGTTGTTTTCCCCGACTTAGAAGTTTCTTGGTAATATATTACTGTTTTATTTTTGTTCGGGGGGTCAGTATCTGTGAAAAAACAGCAATTAAGAGGTGGTTCCATGCTCCACAAAACCTCCAATCTCCCAATCATAGGCTTTGCAACTGGATGTCGTCTATTCTCGAACCCAGGACTAAATATTAAAATTATATTATTATTATTATTATTATTATTATTATTATTATTACATAGCTTATATTATTATATATTACATAATTATGGAATTATGTGTTTGTGTGTTTGTGTGTGTATGTGCGTGTGTAAAAAGACAATAGGAAACTGTATATAGTTTTAGCCGACGCGTTTCGTTCACTTATCAGAGCAAAGAACGAAATGAATTTATTTGAACAAAATATCTATAAAAAGTAAATAACTTAATTTTTCAATTGACCTAATGAATATATGAGCGGTTCTAAATTCTTCTAGTAAGTAACAACATTTTGTTTTTGTTTATAGATACTTTGTTCAAATAAATTCATTTCATTCTTTGTCTCCATCAAGTCCGCAGTGGGTGAAACGCGTCGGCTAAAACTACATACAGTTTTCTTATTGTCTTTTTTCCTTTATACATATTGTCTTATTCTAAAGATAAATTCTGAGAATTTTTTTACATATATATCCCGCCATAGCCACCGAAACCGTGAGATCACCCCTGGTCGGCGGCTGATGAAGACAGGGTATCGCATAAAAATATATATATATATATATATATATATATATATATATAAAAAATGAAAAAAAAAATATATATATATATATATGCACCTGTATCTATAAATGGATTAATAAATTTAAATTAATAAGTCAAACAATAAGATAGGTAATCTGAAATTTATGAGTATTAATAGCCTAAAGAATTATTACTCAACAAAAGTGTTAGGAAGAATAAATTCCTTACTTCCTCAATCCCCAGTGACTTATATATAGAGTGTGCTCGATAAAGAAGCAGTAAGAACTCGTGTAAATATTGTTTGAACATGAAACTGCAGTATGGATTTCTGTGTCCACTTTCTCTCTCTCTCTCTCTCTCTTTGATTTCTGCCTGCCCCTCTTTGATTTCTGTATATATATATATATATATATATATATATATATATATATAAGTGTGTGTGTGTGTAGACATATATAGATCGTGTTTTAACGTGTGTTTAGAGTTGGTAAAATCTTTATCAGGACTCGCTCATATATGTGTCCGCATATATACTCGGCACATTGTCAACAGTTTTGCAATTTAAAAACATAATGAAAAATTTATGGTAATGGCTAACTACGCGCAACTTTGTATAAATACTTGTACTAATGAACAATATATAGTTTTGTACCACTTGCACCCCTGAAGATTATCTTGGAAGAAGATCGAAAGTACTTGGGAAATGAAAATAAAAGAAATTTAAACAGCTATAGCACATTTCTCTTCAACATCAATACACGGAAGGTTATTCGTGGGTATAAACGGATTTTATTAAAAATTAGCAGACATAATGTGTGCAATTTATTCAATCAGACATGCCAAAAAGAGAATTTGCTGCCTAAATACACACACACACAAACACATACACACGCACACACACACACACACACATATATATATATATATATATATATATATATATACATATGTAAAGAGGCTTATACTCACAGAAAGCGATTAAAATAAAATAAAATTTAATTGTAAATAATTAATAAAACAATTAACTTCTGAAACTTGTTAATTGTTTTATTAATTATTAGGTTGGTGCAAAAATAATGTCGTTTTTTGACGTTCAACTTCAAAAGATTATAACTCCTTTCATAATATACTTTATTAATCGAAATAAGAACCATTAGAATCAACACATTTTTGCCAAGGAGAAACAAGTTTATTTATCCCATTAGCATAGAAATCCGGAGTTCTGGAAGCGATGAAGTCATTGAAGGCCGATTCGGCATCATCTCGGCTTTGGATCATTTTTCGCGCAGGAAGTTGTCGAGATGCTTGAAAAAGTGATAATCGGTGGGCGAGAGGTCCGGTGAATATGGCAGATGAGGCAGAGTCTCGTAACCCAATTCGTTCAGCTTCTGCAGGGTCAGTTGAGCAACATGTGGGCGAGCGTTGTCATGGAGGAGAATTGGTCCCTTCATATTGACCAATCTCGGGAACATACGTTGGAGCTTCTGGTTTATTTCGTCAATTTGTCGGCAGTACTTTTCCGCCGTAATCGTTTCGCCCGGATTCAAGAAGCTGTGATGGATGAGACCGGCCGCAGACCACCAAACAGTCACCATAACCTTTTTTGGTGCAATTTCGGCCTCAGGAAGTGTTGTGGAGCTTCTCCGGCATCCAACCACTGTACCGAATGTCGCCGGTTGTCGTAGAGGATCCACTTCTCATCACACGTCACAATCCGCTCGAAAATGGGTCGTTTTGTTGCGCAGAAGGAGCGTAGAAGACACCTCAAGACGACGATTTTTTGATTATCGTTCAATTCATGCGGCACCCATTTATCCAACTTTTTTGACTTCCCTATTTGCTTTAAATGGCGAACGACTGTTGAGTGGTCGACCTCGAGTTCAACAGCAACTTCTCGTGTGGTTTTGCGAGGATCGGCTTCAATTAAGGCTTTCAAATGTTCGTTATCAACTGCAGTCGGCCGGCCGCGACCGTCTTCATCTTCGAGGCTCTCGTCACCATTGCGAAATTTCTTGAACCACCATTGTGCCACACGTTCGTTAGTGGTTCCTGGGCCAAACGCATCATTGATATCACGAGCTGTCTCGGCAGCTTTTCGGCCTAGTTTGAACTGGAACAAGAAAATCGTGCGGATTTGAATTTTGTCCATGCTGTCGAAAAGCCTGCAAAAAAATGAATGAAGAGATTGAGAACGGTAACGAATAACACGATTCGATAGAGCGAAAAACGCGCTTCAAAATGATATATAACATGGCTATATATATATCAATGAATTAATTCAGAAATCATATATAAAAGTAACATATGTGAGAAAATGACATTATTTTTGCACCAACCTAATATTTAGAATTAAAATTTATTTTATTTTAATCGCATTCCAACTTTCTCTTCTCTTTCGTTATTATTGCTCTGTCTTGATTGTTTTGAATTTCGTCAGCCATTGCCTTTGGGAAAGTGTTGGTTGAAAGGAACCTAAGGTGTAAAATGACGTCTATTTTGTTTAAATCTGTGTTCTATTTCTGAGGGTATAAGTCTCTTTTTGTATATTTTCGTCAGAGGTACCCAAGAAATGTCATCCTTCAAATCAATCATTCTGTTAGCTTATGGGACAAGGTTAATTCCTTGAGATTAAAACGATCTTTCTCATGTCTTGTTTTTCCTGAAATGTTTATTAGACGTAGGTTATTGGAAATTAAAATCAGTTCCTTCTCTGTCGAGCAAGCTTTTATTAGACAAACTGTTTGATAAACTGTTTGATTTTTCCTATTCATGTTTAAGTTTGTTTCGTTTTATTTTAAACGAAACTCGAGGTAAAATGACTATTTTTGATTTCTTTCGTCTCTCTCGTTACTTGGCTAGTAACAAATTACGTTTGGATAAATCAGTTGTAAAGAATGATAAAAATATTTAAATAGCCTTGTCTCTAGAAGTTTTGGAGTTGACGAGAGTAATTCTAATATAGATATCTTCAATTATTCCAATGTCACTCTGACTGAAATCGAACTTACCCGTTCATTCTCCTGGTTTGGATTTTTGCATTCCACCTTCTAAAATTTGTATGGAACAGATTTTCTCTGAGTTTGAGATTATATATTCTCAATTAATTAAACATGTTCCTTCTTCTTATAAGTGTTCTGCTACTAAGGTTAGATTTCTTGAATTGTCCAATGAATATGCTTTTCTTACACCTGAGCGAGATTTTCTTGCTTGGCAATGCGTTCATTTTTGGACTATAAAAGCGTTAAAGTCAAGGGACGATGTGTATATCACTAAACCTGATAAAGGTTCTGGTGTTGTTATCGTAAACAAACAAGATTATTTAGATAAGATGATCAATATTTTAAGTGATTCTTCGAAGTTTAAGATGGTCGGTCCTGTTGGTACGTCTGATAATACCAGTAAGGTCGAAGCCAGATCTCTAAGGACATCTATAACAGGGTTAGACCTACGGGGTCTCAACGTCCTAGAATGTATGGACTGCCTAAGGTACATAAGAATGGAGTACCACTTAGACCCATCCTCTCTATGGTGGGATCTGAGCAACACGAGTTGGCCAAATGGTTGGCTGAATTACTTCAGCCGGTCTCAGATATCTTGAGTCTGAAAATAAACTGATGGTGTCTCTTGACATCGTCAGTTTGTAAACTAATGTTTCTCTTCATGAGAACATTAGCATTTGTGTTGATGTTCTATATGGAGGTAATTTGGGTTCGGTCAGCATTCCTGAAAATATGATGCTTAGACGTGTCATTCAACGATACTAGGGAACAATTTCAGCGATAAATGTATTATGGATGAAACCAAGTATGATGTTCCGATTTGTTGAAGTAGACATAAAGTTATCAGAAACAGATTTTTAAAATTTATTTTTAAAGTTTTATATACTCAGGAAGATTCTTAAAGGGGCCAACAGGTAAAATTAAAAATGTGGAAACATCTATATACGTTGCTAATTATCCTGAATAGACGGTAAAACATGTCAATATTAAAGTTGAATAAATCAAATGTTGGGTGGATCATTATATACAAATACTAATAAAATAATAGCTATACAATTGTAATACGTAATTATTTATGAAAAAATTTTTTGACTATACTATAAGGTAAAAGGTAGACAATGTCGGCATAACACCGTTAATTCATTTTCTTTGTTTAACAGATCTTTATTGTTAGGAAATTTTATAATGTGCAATTTTTCTTGTAATCATAGGGAACATGGATCATGTAAGGATTTACAAGTTCTAGTTACATTTAATATTTTCCATTTTACTGTAGGAATTTTTTTAACGTCATTTAAGTGCCAAAAATATTTAGAAAGGGACGTTCTGTTATGGTACGCATTGTTAAAAGATATGTGTTGATACCACCTAATTTTAAAGGAATTTTTGGTACTACCAATATAAAATTTTTTTGACTGTTGGATTTCCTTAGATGAAATATTAATTAGGAAAACAAGGGAATCTGTTTGACACCTATTTTGTAATCAACATTCATTAGGATTTCTACAAGTGCAGAAGTTGTTATCCTTATTGTTTGTTGATTTGGAATGGGTATTGTTACTTAGGTTTAAGTGTTGACTTCAAATTTTATTATCGTGTTTTTAATAATTTTTTCAAGGTTATCTGTACAACTATGGCTTAATTTAAGTGTATTTTTATTAAAAAAAACTTACTAAGAGGGTTATTTCTGGGGAAGTCTTTCTCAATTAAATTGAGAAACTTTTGTCTTAACTTAGTACTAACCATTTGGTTAAATGAGGTTGTGCACCAAATGATTTTTCTGTTTGTATTTTTTCTTACTAATATTATTATGTTTACTATATTTCCTGTCAGGGCACTTATAGCCACTATTTTTTAAGGCAGTGTTGTAAAATTTTCTATGTTTATAAAATACATCTTCACTGGAATAGTTATTACTAGTTATCTACCATCGCCTGACGAAGTACAATCATAGTATTGAATCATGAAAGGTTTTGTGCAGCGATGTAAAATGTTTTATTGAAATTTATTATAATAAAAATATAATAATATTTTCCTCTACTTTGTATTGAGCACAGTTTTTAAAAGTAAATGTTACGAAGTGTGGGATTTTACTCCATCTGTTCCTTTTCTCATTTGGATATATATATATATATATATATATATATATATATATATATATATATATATATATGTGTGTGTGTATATATATATACATATATATGTATATATATATATATATATGTATATACGTATCCGTTTAACAATGGTAGGATATTCATATCGTGAACAGGCAGATATGATTTTTACATACGGCCGCGCGAATGTACGGCTGTATTAGATTGAGTTTCCAAACCAAAGGCAGCCGAGTCATCCAACCTTTGCTGATGTTTAGCCTCGGGTTGCTGAGACAAGATCCGTGGTACCACAAACTATGGATCGAGGAAAACCTAGATCCGCTCGTACGCCTGACCGCGAAGAACACATACGACAGGCTGTCGGCGACGATCCATGTATAAGCACACGTCAAGAGAAACTAGGCCCAAGAACCAGTCAAGGTAGGGACTCAGTTGGGGCTGAATATTTAGCCATTTTTCTTCATATAAGAATAAAATATTATAAAGAAATCGTTTAATTACCTCCAATATATATATATATATATATATATATATATATATATATATATATATATATATGTACTGCTTAGCATTCGCACCGGAATCTCCAATACGAAAATTTCAGAGTGTTTGGGTATCAATCTGAGGACAGTGTAGAGGATTTGGAAAGAATTGGATGAGTCAATAATATTATGTCTGAACACAGCCAGAATTTGCTGACCCTGTTTGGAAAATAAAACATCCCTATAACTCTAAATACATGCATAACGCCGCCCATACATTCAGTTAAATGTAAAACCAAAGCAGCCTTGATAATGGTTAAAAGTATAGCCGAAAGCGCTCGAAAATGCAGAATTTTTGTACAGATTTTACACACTTTGTGTCCATAAAAGAAAATCTTGTTCGAACACAAGAAAAATTTAATAAAAAGCTTAATCGCATTACCTTGTCAGTTATCTTTAACGAAACATATATAAATGAGGAATTGCTGCCTAAATACACAATTATATATATTACAAAAAATTTAAAACCTCTAACCTTATAGTTAAAAATAATAATTCACCTCCTAAAACAAAGTTAAATAGGGCAAATATTATTTACGAATTTAAATCCATTAAGTAATTGTATTCCTGATCAATCAAAATTCGTAAATAGTTATATAGGCCACACTACAACATGTTTGACACGCAGGCACACTCTACACCTTTCTGACCATAGCTCAATTAGATCTCATTTAAATATTCATGGAGACCTACCGGACACTATTCGGAACATAATTGTTGACAACACTAATAGCATCATCTACATGCAAAAAAAGGCTAAAAATAATGGAAGCCTTATTAATAAAAACAAAAGAACCAACACTTAATAATATTAACTTTGAACATGGACACAATATATTGACCGTGTTTTGAAAAATGAAAACATTTTATAAAACATACATACAACAAACTATTTCTTATTTAACAGTTAAAATATTTAATCCTTGAAAATGGCTAAATGTATAGCCGAAAGCGCTCGGATAAAAAGAACATTCTGACAGTTTTTATATAATTTATCATCCGAAAAGAAAAATATTATTAGATCGCATGAGAAATTGTATAAAAAACTAAATAAAAGCACCTTGTCTGTCGTATTCAATAAAATGTGCATGAAAGAAGGATTGATGCCTAAATACACAAATTTTAAATTATATATATATATATATATATATATATATATATATATATATATATATAATATTTCCACGCATGCATAAGTTTGTCTCAAATCGACGAGGGTGTCGTAATTTCGACTCACAAAACAACGATTTCGTTTTGAATAAACAAATTCATTTTCATTTCTTAATGGTTCAATTAATCTTTTCATTTTTCTGCTAGCGTTTCTCTTTCCCCCTAAAATTCAGATTTACCTGAACGGGTTTTGATTTATTTATTGTCAGTCGACTTAGTTCCCTCAGCAAAATACATCATTTTTAAAACCTTAAAATAGGGATAAAAAAAAAGGATCACAAATCCGAGGTAATAAAACGATTTCATTATCATATTTTATTCTTATACGAAAAAAAATCTCAATTGAGTCTCTACCTTGAGTGGCTCTTGGGTCTAATTTCTCGAATAAGAAGTTATCATTGATTACATTCGGACAAATATACAATTCCAACAACAAAAATAACAACATTTACTCATTTTCGTCTATTAGACATTAAATTACATCACTGTTATACTGGAACACACTTATTCTATAGTTAATAGACTCTCCCACCTATAATAAGTAGTAGTAGTAGTAGTCGCTCAGGGAGTTGCTGAGTCAGTCGATGCCGGGCGACCATTAGTCGGATATTAAAGTATCAGCCACCACAACTAGATTGCTGCGTCATTAACTATTATATCAAGTTCCTAACGTTTTATACGTCGAACCTATTTTAGGACCGACTTAGTGAAATACAAGCCTCCACTGTGAAACTATTCTATAACAATCACTTAGCGTACTTTATAGTTTACCTTGACTTTCACAGTTAGCCTGAAGCATATTTATGTGCGTTCTTAAGTTGTAAATTTTGAAAATCTAGCGACATTTTTATTTCTGTTTATAAATACATGTAAAATAAAATCTTTATATAGAGTCTTGATAATGTCCATCAGGGACGAAACGCGACAGTAAAAAAAAGTTTACCTTTTGTCTTTATTCATATATATATATATATGTAAAAATTTCCGATATAGTATATCTGTAAAAAGATAATATTAAAAACGATAAAAAGGACTACTATCCCAAGCCATGATACACAACCACAAAAATACAAAAAATTAAAAGAAAATCCAATAACTCATGTTATTCAAAAACATATAACACATAAATCAAACCCAATGCAAAATAATTCAAATACTAATTTATTATATATATATATATATATATATATATATATATATATATATATATATATATATATATATATATTACAAAAACCTCCTACTCACTTTCGTTTATCAGGCATTGAACTGTATCACCTGACGTCCATGAACTTTTCCGCTTACTTCATGAATATTTATGAGCACTCCTATCCTCGAACTTTTGAAAAACCAATAACATTTTGCTCTTGTATGGTGATTTTCCAAGCGTAGCTTAGATGTGGCACAAGGCCGAAAGTATGGGGCACCCAGTGAGGAACGAAATCACTACTCAGTCGTAATTGTTCTATCGAGACAAGCTTGGTAACTGTTACACCGCCTCGAGGTGCCCTATTTTGCTCTTGTATATAATCACTTGTCCCAAAATAAAATTCTCACATTTGCCTTGATAAAGTCCATCAGAGGACTAAATGCGTCGGCAAAGATAAGTTTTCTTTTTGTCTTTATCTCTCTCCCTCTATCTATCTATCTCTCTCTCTCTCTCTCTCTATATATATATATATATATATATATATATATATATATTATGAAATGGACAAAGTCCGACAATTATTTTAAGACATTTTATGTTTATACATTCTTTTTATAGATAGAAATATTTAAGTAAATGCTCTGTTTTATAATAAACAGTATTAATAACATTTAGCGACCTGAATGTCCGAGAAATTTTCATAGAAAATATTCGTCCTCCGACAGGAATCGAACCTGTATTCTATACGGAACCGTCATTTAGCCTGACGTGCCTTAACCGATCGAGCCACAAGGTCGATTTTACTGCTTTTAAACTTCAATCTTCCATGAATCTCTCACTTACATTCATATCTGCTCAAAGCGTATCCAAATGTAAACAAATGACGTCACAGATTATGAAATGGACAAAGTCCGACAATTATTTTAAGACATTTTTATGTTTATACATTCTTTTTAAAAAATCTTAAAAATGTCTTAAAATAATTGTCGGACTTTGTCCATTTCATAATTTACGATTTACGACGGAAGACTATTATTTTCAAGTGATTTTAAAACTGCAGCGATTAACGGTATCCACATTTTCGTCTAAACAGAGCAACTCCGCCACACTCGATAAGTAAATCCCACACAATTACAACCAATCACTTTTATTATGTTTTAATATATGGAAGCAAAGTTTTGAAATAAAAGTGCACATGTGGAAATATTTAACAAATCTTAGATATATATATACGTTAAAAAAGGGCCGTGTAACTCCCCAGATTATAATGCGAGCTATCTGGGAGAAAACCGCAAACTAATCTATCTACTGGTGCGACTTATACGCGAGTAGATAATCATATATTTCAAGATTTCTTGGCTGTTTCAGCGATCTTTTAAAACGATTTACGGTCAGCCACCAGAAGAGACGAAATTCTAGTGAATTCTGAATAATAAAATTACTTGTGTCTCAGTCTTCCATCACCTCTAATCACTCACCGAAATTATGCTTGGGACGTATTAAAAATAATTCAAGTGTATCATTTGCGAAACATAAAAGAAAAGAAGAAAATGTCTGGTGTTCAATCAGTTTGTTTATCTGTTTAGATAAACAAGCAAGATGGACTCAATTACTGATTTTTGTTTGTTTTCTTTTCTTTTCATGACACCTGAATTGTTAGTCAAGTCAAACAATAAAAAACGATCATTAATAATGATATCGAAACTTTCTCGTGGGTACTTCGAAGCGGTGTAATTGTTAGTAAGCTTGTCTCGCTAGAAAAATTACAACTAAGTCGTGAGTTCGATCCTCACTGGGTGCCCTATATTTTTGGCCTTGTGTCACATCTAAGTTACACTTGGAAAATCACAATCTAAGCTTTCTCGTCTGTTTTCTCCAAAGAGACTAATACTTTTCACTCAATCTGATTTCATCTCATTGACAGAGATAATGAAATATTTAAGAAGATATCGATTTGCTTGCTTGGATTAATTTATTTATTAAAATTTCATAATAATATTTAATCTGCACTATAAACTGAAGTTACAATACACCGACTACGTCCTATGAAACAACCCATCACTCTCAAAAGGTGAGACACGTTCAAGGTGGATACGAAAAGATGTGGATATAAAATGGGATCCATATATGCCTTTCTGACCATAGCCTAAAACCGAACCTATATCTGTTTTGTGACTGTAGGGTATAACTGAATCCACGTCTTCCTTTTAGACAGTTAATGGGGGTTAATATCACATCACATCGGGGTCACCAGATAATGGGTGAGCTATGGAAAAAATGAATATTCGCCTATTTGCGTTTCCCCCTTTATGGGTATTATTATATCCAGGATATAATAACATCTTAAGATACGGACGGAACGGAATATCTGAAAGAAAAGCAACGGGAAACACAGAGAAATTATAACACATGTATGACGAACAGAGACAGAGAGAGAGAGAGAGAGAGAGTCTTACTTGTAAAATTTTCCTATCGGGAATTCTAGTTGCCAGTGAATTCTTCTGTATATCTGGATAAGTCCTATTTATATTCCCCAACGAGGATTCAAGCGGGTCGGGTTTATCTTCTATGTCACTAGCGAAGACATATTTCTCAAACAAGAGAGCAGCGAATCGTGAATATTTCTCCAGCATGGAGACTGCAAGCCGGTGCCATGTAGTGCAGTCAGGTGAGCTGCCCTACGTGACAGCTGGCCTGGGCGAGGGGAGGCAAGGCTACGCCCTGCCAAAAAAAACAAAAAACAACTGCTCTGTTTGACTCTTGGAAGCTGAGTGACTGACAACAAACCACCTTCGTCAGTCTATGAACTGACATAACTATGCGACCGTCTCGTGACCAAAACCCTACTTCATCTCGATCAAAGCGACATAATCGTCTTTTTTTTATCTCTACACAGTAACGTGCATTTGTCAGCCATTTTTTAATTTAGTGTATAACCGGAATCATACCTTCTTTTCCATTGTAGTGTTAGCCGGATTCATGTCTTCTTTTCTGACTGTATTGTATAATCGGTCTTAAGTCTGTATTTTAACTTTAGTCTAAAACAGGACACATGTCTGCATTTGGTACTGCAGTCTTAAACTGTCTGCTTTTTTGACTTTACAGCATAATCGGACCCATTTCTTCCTTTTTAAATGTAGTGTATAATCGTGCACATGTCTGCATTTTTCCTGTAGTGTATAACGGGACTCATCCTTGCCTTTTTTCCTGTAGTGTATAACAGGATTCATCCCAGCCTTTTTTAACGTAGCGTATAACGGGAATCATCCCTGCCTTTTTTTACTGTAGTATATAAAAGGATTCATCCCAGCCTTTTTTACCGTAGCGTATAACGGGAATCATCCCTGTCCTTTTCACTGTAGTGTATAACAGGATTCATACCAGACTTTTTTTAACGTAGCGTATAACGGGAATCATCCTTGCCTTTTTCACTTTTGTGTATAACGGGAATCATCCCTGCCTTTTTTACTGTAGTGTATAACTGGACCCATGTCTGCCGTTTTGACTTAAGCCTAAATCTGAATTCATGTTTGCCACTTTGTATGTAATGTATAACCAAACGTATGACTGCCTTTTCATAAAATCATTGTGTTTTTTTTTTTGTAGCATAAGCCCTGTATTCAGCCTTAAATAGCTCAGGTATTAGTATGTTATTAAATTAGCCAATTTAACCAACACTTAATTTCTATATTGACTGGATTACAGGAGACATGAATAAGAAATGATTTTACAGTTGCTCTTGAGTTCTAGATAGATATCTACCGTATCTGCCCGAGTATTTATAATCAAAAAAATACACAAAAATAGGGGGCGCACTATACATAGGTAATTTTTTTGAAGAGGTGAAAAATTATGCATTTTCGGTGACCGGCTGCACTATGCACGGGTAAATTTTAAATGTAGATAATAATTTTCATCACTATAGGTTAACCAACACCCGTTGACCAGCAACAGCAACAGCAACAGTAGCAGCAGCAGAGTGCCCTTCGGCAATGCACCGAAGCACATATTAAAACAACCTCGGTTTCCAGCAAAATAAAACAAAAACAACAGATGTGTATGAAATACTTTTTACGTAGAATCACATGAATTATTATCACCCAGAGTATGCACCTTAACCGGTGGGATACCGTGCATTATGTACCGCTCACCCTAACAAAAAGTTTGTCATTGGAAAGGCTATACCTCAGCGATGTAAACATTTGCGAAACGAAGATGAATGCAAAATTGAGATAGGAGAAAAATCTATTAATTCTTCATTGGTACAAGATATTTGTTGATTTTAAATGGCTTGCATAGACGTAGCGAAAAAGAAGAAAACTACGCTACGTAGGAGATAGGCCCCGGGTAAAAGAGCTACCGTAGTCAGGACTGAACGAAAACAAAAGTACAGGATTAAATCTTTGTATCAGGTATTTTACGGTAAGCGGTTTTTTTTCTCACTATTTCGCGGTAGCTTTGCACAAAAAAGAATGAAGAGCATTTATTTGATATAAAATATATCCAGGGTGATGGCCAGTATGGCAATATTTGACTACAATAGGCCGTCTAGTATTGCTCAAAACCTGGGATCGCATTATACAGGAAGTAGACTTATACACCAGTGTATATAAGATAGATAGATAGATAGATAGATAGATAGATAGATAGATAGATTGCCGTTTCAGTCTGCCCATGAACTCTGTAATGGCTTAAAACTAGAAAGGCTTTTAAAAGTTCTATTTCATTTCTGACACGTTTAGAAAGGAGTAGAATTAGAGAGACAAATACATACATAAAAACATACATATATACATATGAACAAAATCAGATAGATAGATAGATAGATAGATAGATAGATAGATAGATAGATTGTCTCCGGTATTTTGAACAGGAATCGACGTTTATCCCTTGTTTCCTGTTTAGGATTGGGTTTACTTCATCTCTGTTACTCCTAACGTCTGCAGCTGAACACTGAAATTTTATTCACTAATTATTTATTTTCTCCTCGATATTTTTAGATAGGTTTTGACTATCCTGGGGTTCACACTCCTCCCCGATCTTTTGAACTGGAGTAGAGGTTTATCCCTTGTTTCCTGTTTAGGATTGTGTTTCCATTCCTTCTAAAGTCTTTTCATTCTCTTTCACTCCTAATAGACCCCCTTGTGTCTTAGTGGCATTATTGCTTTGCTTGGGATGAACTGATTTTTAAGATAGATAGATAGATAGATAGATAGATAGATAGATAGATAGATAGATAGATTTCTGCTTCTGCTCTCCCATTCGATTTGCAATGACTTAAAACCAGAAAGGCTTTTAAATGTTCTATTTCACTTCTGACACACTTTTATAAGATAACAGAATGAGATAGATAAATATATACATATTAACAGAATGGGATAGATAGATAGATAGATAGATAGATAGATAGATAGATAGATATTACATACTTCTCCATCACAGAGAATCTTATTTAAGGACGTATTATTAAATAGAGTTCTTATTACATGAATATAACCGTAAGTCCTATGATAACAGTTTCCTCTCTTGCAATTCTCGCTTGTGGTACTTTCCTCCGGCTTTTGCCTCCCAGTCAACGTTGATAAAAAAAATATGCAAATTCAATCATTATCGTCTGTTTCCTTAATTCCTGTTCTTTTATTGTCCTTCTTAGTGACTTTATCGCTTCGCTTGGAGCGAAAGGATTAAAAAAAAACTGATGTATGTTTTGCCGATCAGAAAACTTTCAGAACAAATCATGTAAGGCCAAGAAAAACACATTTAATTCGCAAACAAAAAAGGGCGATTGATTCTTGACAATATTTATATTTTTATCGATTGAAAGATCTTTAGAACCCTTAGATTCAAAGTTATTTTGAGTTGCTTTTTTACACGAAAGAAAAGAAGAGAAGAAAAAAAATAAAGAGAATGAAGGCAGGAAAAAAAAAAAGAAAGAGATTAAAGAAATAAAAATGGAGGGGGATAAGAAGAAAGAGAACAAGCGGGGGGAGAAAGAAGAAGAAAAGAAGAAGCCGAAGCACGAGAGAGAAATGGGGTGAGAAAAAAACATAATAAAATAATGTTCTTGAACAAATGACAGGCAATCAAAAAGAAAGAAGGAAGGAAGGAAAGAAAGAAAGAAAAATGATGATTCAAGTGCAAAGATATATTCAGGCGGAAGACGAAAAAAGAAAACAAAAGAAAAAGAAGAAAAGGGTAAAAACCGGCAACAGAGACGCCGAGAAATAAAACGTTCGTTTTGTTCTCGTTGTAAAAGAAAAGTCGGCGCAAAGAGATTCATCTTTTTTATCGTATTAACATCAGGTGTTCTTGCAGGAAATCGAGTGTGGTTAGACACGAAATGGTGCGAGACGACGACAGCAGTGAAGCGGATAAACTCCCAGCCAATGAGACTGAAACAAGATGGCCGCTAAGCACACGACTCAACCAATAGAAGAATTTTGCTTATTCGTCTGTAAATGCGCAGGTACGCCTTGCCAGACGTATTCGTGTCTTAAAGCAAATGTGTATGTATTTGTTTTTTGGACTTTGTGGTGAACTCATGGTCGATAAAAGAGAAAGAAGGTACATGCGTGCTTATCAATTTGCGAATATTGAACTGCATTTGTGAAGCTGTTCGTGTGACAAATTCACGCTTAAATATGTTTGAATGTATTTGCGACTTTCTGTGTAAAAATAAACACGGGATAACAAAAGAAACGCGTGCAGGCATGTTCATATATCGTCGTATCAATGTTTATTGCTTTATTAGTGAATGTTTCATTGTACGTGGTGTGTCCATGTCAGTAAAATATCCTTATAGATATAAGTGCGAATGGTGGTGTCTCTGTGCGTGCATTTTATTCGTTAAGGTGAAGAGACAAGAGAAACAAAACAAAATTTCATCATAGCATCTGTCTGCATTTCTGAGATGAGGTATTGTAATTATTTACTGTTGTCTTCATCTTTATTGCTATATTCACGAGGTTTCGGTCGTTGCACGCTCCGGCCTTCTTCAGGACCTATCTATATTTCTGAAATGAAGTATTGTAATTATTTACGCTATTTACATTGTCCGGAGTTTCTTCATCTTTATTGCCATATTGTCGACGTTTCAGCCGTCACACACTCTGACCCTTTTCAGGATCTGTCTATATTTCTGAGATAGGTATTGTAACTATTTAAACGTTTTACATTGTTCGGACAGCTGTCTTCATCTTTATTGCCATATTGACGACGTTTCGGTTGTTTCACGCTCCGGCCTTCTTCAGGATCTGTCTATATTTCTGAGATGTGATATTGTAACGATCTATACTATATAGTTCGGACTGTAATTTTTTTTTTCAAAAATGGTAATTTTTCTTTTACAAAAACGTAATGCTGCAATTTTTTTACTATGAAAATGTATTACTGGCACCTTCATTCTAAAAAAATTTTTCTACACTTTCATAGTGTTTTCACCCCATTTAAGGGGTTAACTATTTGCCCATAGCTGGAACTTTAACAGGTTCTACCACCCCGAGGCAGAGTGAACCTGGGGACAAAAGCAATTAATCAGTGGTTTCCCGTTCCTCAAAACCTCCCAAACAGAGGCCTTATTGTCGGATGTAGTTTCTTCTATGGATTTTATAAAGGAACATAAGATAGAAGATAAATAGCAGAAGCATCGGATTATATGTGGCAGCAATATTCTATGCATGGACGAATTGTAGGCTTATGTAAATGATATGTTAGCTAGATTCTGGCGTGAAAAATCATCTAGCAAAAAACAGTAGACCAGCTTTCCTAGCAGCGGATCTAGCAATCGATTCGATATATATATATATATATATATATATATATATATATATATATATATATATATATATATAATCTGGAGTCTTTAAGTCTTCACATATGACTTTGGCCCGCACTTTTAGCAAGCGACAAGCCTCATGCTTGCAAACAGGATCGCTACAGGCGATTACCTAATTCCAAATCCCATTGCACGATCCGACGTCCAGCTCAAGTGATGAGTGCTGTACTGTTCACCTGAGCCATATGCCTCACAAATATAGAAGTTTGACTAGCAGATGCAGATGCTCTTCTACGTAGATGAATGCAGATGCACAAGACTATCCTTTATTAAACACTACCAGATTATCAAAGACAAATAACACCGGGTGCCTGCCCTCTTGGGTATGACGATAAACTACATCCGCGTCCTGGGTAAGATGATAAACTAGATCCGTGTCCTGGGTAAGGCGATAAACTACATCCGACAGCAAGGCCTATGATCAGGAAGATTTGAGGAGCGTGGAACCATCTCTTAATTGCTGGTGTTCCCAGGTCATCCTGACCCCAGGGTCCCAGTTATGGTCAAAATAGTTAACCCCCAAACTGGGGTCAAAACACTATGAAAGTGTAAAAATAGGTTTGAATACCAGAAATTAATTTTGGCAAAAATATTACCAGCAATGAATTTTTGAAGGAAAAAATATTACCAGCAATACATTTTTGAAAAATATATTACTACCAATAAAAATCTTGTCGACATTAAATAAACCATTGAGGTTGATATGCCGTAAAACGAAACAAAACAAAACAAGCCAAAAGGGTGCCTGTCGTAGCATGATAATTGGAAGGTCCATTTTGTAATATGCAGCTTGTGCAAATATTAAAAACTCGGAGAGATCAGAGAAAGGTATAAATTGATATTTTTCCCATCCCCACCAGCTATGGGTTAAATAGCAGGGCTGACTGATCTCTCTTGCCTTAAGGTGGCAAGCTATCTAGGAGAAGGAAATTCAGAATCAGACTCAAGAGGTACCTGCTCTTTCAGGCTATTAATTAATTCTTTACGATTTTTGAAGGCTTTAATATGTGACACTTTAACGTTATTGCATTGTACCCTACTTTTTCACTATATCAGTCTTTTCAGTTTCCGACTTTATAAACATCTTGAAATAATCCCCCATTATCATAAAAAGGGCGATAACTCTAACAAGCGAAAAGTTACAGACAGAAATATGCAAATATACATGGCATTATATATACATACATACATCATAGTTGTCAACTCGTTAAACGAGTATGACCTTTGCTGACAAGTTTGATCTATGTTTTGTTTCTCGTGAGAATGACAATGGCTCTAGAAGCCTGAAAATGAATTGCAATGCTTATTGTATTTGTGTCAAACTAAGTTGTTTTGTACAGGGCCTGGCCTACTTTGTAAGTGAGATCGGAGTGGTTTCTGCAAGTTTTCTGTCACGCCCGGCATATTAATTTTCTATTGTTATGTACACATAGTGACTGTCACTTCTTGACAGAAGACCATCTCCACAACAAATTTCTTTTGTTTTTTTTTGTTTTTTTTGTTTTGTTATATAACTTTCACACTCACCGTTCATGAGAACGCAGATACACACATACATACATATATACATACATACATACATACATGCGTGTAAAAATTCATGTATAAATAAAATATACCTGTCAAAAGACAATAGGAATAAAAAAACAAAAATAAAACTTTACTTTACCAACGCGTTTCGTCCTCTGATAGACTTTATCAAGGCAAATGATATTTAGTCGTTAACTCCCTACACTGCGAGATGTGGCATAAAGCTGATTTTTTTTTTACGTAGGGCGTTCCGAGCCCGTAAGCTCGGGTAAAAAATCCTATAGACCCCTTATAAACGGAGTCGGGTAGCTATCTACCTCCCCAGACAAGACTCTGCCTTTAGATTGACAGTGTTCGACAAACTTTATCAAGGTAAATGTAAGGTTTTTTTCTTGCAACAAGTATTTATAAACAAAAGTAAAAATATCCTTTGGTTTTCATTTTTTTTTTTTTAAGAACGCTCCAAAATTTTCATAAATATACAAGGCAAACTATGGTAGTAGCTAAGTGATGTAATTTAATAACTAATAAACGAAAGTGTGTAAATGTTGCTATTTTTGTTGAATTTTTCATTTTTTTATTTGTTTAAATTTATTTACGTTTTATATCAATTTAATTGTGATTTATTATTTCATTTTAATTTGATAAATTATTTATGTACTCATTTATTAATATATAAAAATATAAGTATAAGGGGCACAGAACATAAAAGAAGAAGTCCCTGAGAGTACTGAAAAAATGAAAATGTGCTTGAGCAAGCGTCTGCAACAGAGATTAATGAATAGTAATGTTTGGAAAATAATATACGCCTGAAAAAAATTTGTCACCCATATTTGTGTATGAAAATGGAGATCTGAAGAATTAGGACCAATAATTTATATATATATATATATATATATATATATATATATATATATATATATATATACTAAGAGGATAGAATCCAGGTAGAACTCAATGTCCAGGACAGAGTAAGAATATAAAATAAAAGGCTCAAACACTAATATTCCATGTAATATTAGAGTTTGAGTTTATATATATATATATATATATATATATATATATATATATATATATATATATATATATATATATATATATATATATTAGCTTATCTGTCGGTATTCAAGCTAGATCCTGCGGTCCTTCGACTTGTTCAGGGATATGAGTCCCTAAGTCTTGGCATATTCTCAGCAATTCAAAGCTCTCCTGGTTGCCATTTGATCTGGGTTTTCATTTTTACGGGACTTTCTTTACCTATATATATATATATATATATGTGTGTGTGTGTGTGTGTAAATGTATAAAAAGTAAAGTGTATTCATATACCTTGTGATATGTCCGTAAGCCCCCCACCCCGCCTTTGAGAAAAGCGTCAACTTACTTTTCCTACCTTTTAACTATCTTAAAATGATTCGTCACTGGCTTGATAGTAAAAACACGTGGATGGTAGAACACTAATTCGGAAAATCATTCTGCTATAACTATCTTAACTTTCCAGACGGCAGAAATAAAAAGCTGTTACACGCCTAGTCAGCCTTGACATGATCCAATCATATCAAAACAGTTATCTAATAAAGCGACACAATAAAATGCTATACATCTATTCTGTTCCCAATCCGGAATATCCCCTAAATAATACTAAATGTCTAAACGACTAAAAAAAAAAGTACAGTTTGCAAAGTTATATAAATCTGCATAAATTCTTTTTATCTCTAATAAAAACACCAGCCCTAGTCAGCCTTTCTAGATTCCTTTCCCGTCACAAGCTCAATCTTTGAAATGGCAGACAAGCGAAAGACAATGAATAAAAGCAGACGACTTTTGCACCGCTTTTCCCAAATCGTTATTGGAACACATGAAAACGTTGGAGAATAAATGAATTAATAAAGAATGACATCAAATATTAATTGAACATTCTATTCTGCTGATACGAAAAAAAACATACATTTCCATTAACGGCAGGCATTTCTTTTCGTTTTCTTTTTTCTTTTTAATTGAATATTCTGATGAAACAAGGAACTAGGCAGCAATAATGGTGGCTCCGATTTTTTCTGGGTGAGCAATTTTTCTTTCATTTTCCTTCGTAACCATATCATTTAATCATATCATGGCTGAGTTCTTTATTTAATATTCCTGCTACATTGTATTTCTTCCCTTAACTTGAAAATATCACTTGGTTTGTTTTCTCGGCTTAACTTAGTACGACACACGGGAAGCGGTTATAGTCTGTCAATCAACAATGTGAGTAAGGCCAGATTGTCGTGAACATCGGCGATGATATTATAGTTTTAAATCTGGTCTCGAAAACTAATATCAAACATTATTGAGAAACCCGTAGTCTCTGAATCAAAAGATTAGCATGATAAATATATATATATATATATATATATATATATATATATATATATATATATATATATATATATATATATCAATTGTAAGAGAACGAAGAGTAAGATTTCAGCGTTCAAAACATTAATTTAAAACAGGGCTCAATACAAAAGTAAGAGCAATAAATATTTATTTAGTATGCAGTGTTACGTTAGAACATCTATACACACACTACAAAACTGTACATCTTGTTTCAACGTTAAAAAAATTTTTTTTAACATTTCCTCAGGTGGGAAATCATGATGCTACTAAAATATTTCATTCCAAATAGTAGCAGTGTGATTTCCCACCTGATGAAACGTTAAAAATGTGTTTTAACGTTGAAACAAGATGTACAGTTTTGTAGTGGGTATGTACATGTTCTAACGTAACACAACATAATATATATATATATATATGAAGAATATTTATGGGATAAAATATGAAGAAATATTTATGGGATAAAATGCTCAATATCAGAGATAGAGCGTGTGTAAATATAAAAGGCCTGACGATTGCGTCTAGCATGAAACAGACTGTCACCTCTCAATGTTGACTTCTATGTTCACTTATATATATATATATATATATATATATATATATACATATATATATACAGACGTATCCCTCTAGTAATCACTTTCAGCACCAAATTCAAATTTGAGATGATAACCGCCAGTAGGCATGTTTTAAGTGAGTGATGAGCGATTACAAATAATAAGTGATAAGGTAACACATAATAAACCAAAAATCAAAACAACAGGACATTTCCAACTGTGCAACAACAAAAGGAGCTTATGTTGTAACCACATTAGACATACGATTCGTTCACTAGCTCAGTCACTAAATCTACTTTTAAAATCTACCGCAACTCTAACTGTAGGAGTCATAATATAATTTAATTATTAAAATGCACACTGTGCCCGAAACAATATGTGGGAAAATCTGAATGGCCCTTTCATTACAGAATTAATAATTATCGGAATCGGATCTAATCGGCTCCCTACGAAAGATTATTACCTATAGAACAACATTTCCGCCTAGAAAAACATGATTTTAAAAGGCATGGAAAATTCACTATGATTGAAAAAATAGAAATAGACAGAAAAGATAACCTTAGAAAAATACTAGAGGAACATGAAAACAAATGGATTTTGCGACTCAGACGGGCTTAGCCACAAATTTAACAACATTGATAGAATTTATATATAACCCAATAAATCAAGCCTCTCCCACATTTCTCACCTACACAAGACAAACATACTTGCAGAGGTGTTGAGGTCTCACACTTATACACACACTCATACAAATATATACACATGCACACAACATACACACTCCCAAAGAACTAAAAGATAACATATACTTAACACACGCATCCCATTCCCAGCAACCAATAAAATTGTGAAAATGACCAAGGAGTGAATTATGAAAGCCACGAATCTCCCATCCTCTATCTTAAAAACAACTTAAAAGAGGCCGTTTAATCAACACAAGGACTGACCAAAATTAACGATAAAAAACAAATGAAAACTACAGATAAAGTTCACTTTCTTTAGAGACAGTCATTCATTCCTGTAGTTCACTGATACTAACAAGCAAGGATTTTTTTCCTGATGATGGCCATGCTGTCCGAAACTAGTCGAGGAACGTAGCTGAAATAATAAAACAAAAAATATTAATATACAACCCAGTGTGTCTGAAAATTTTATTTTTTTAATATTTGTCATTGTTCAAAACAAATAATAGCAGTACACTATTGACATTATTCGAACTATTGTCCTCATCTTTGTTGACATATATATCACAACTCTTCGGCCGTTGTACGCTCCAGCCTTCTTCAGGTGGTTGGAATCTCGAACTGAACCCTTTATTTCGCTCACTGGGTTAGACTGTTCTAGTTCCACGTGTCATGCCTAATGGATGTCAGTTATTAGTTATCTCCTGTTAATTTACCTCTCGAAGTTCTCCAATGCCAGGTATTGAACTCACAACTCATTGTGTCCTGTCACTGGATCTAATCAACGCCTTTACCACTGTTAGATACAAAATATACCAGATACAGGAAATACCAGACCCCCAAATATATCAGACTCCATCTGCCATGTTCTATCTATATAAGAGTCAGATCAGGCCAAGAATGGAGCATTGCTCCCATATCTGAGCTGATACTGCTCAATCCTGTCTAGCCTTGATTACAAAAGTATTTACACGGCCTTGTGGGTGATGAATTATTTTCCACCCAGCAACCCTTATCCCAGGGGCGAAACATTGCTGTCTTTTTACTGCTCTACCCTTATTACCATGGCAACTGTCCTAACGAGTGACGTTCCTTAGTCTCACCAGTTCAGACTTTCACATCTACGACCCTCTATGGCATATTCACAGTAGAAAGTTATCTCCGTTCTTTTCATGTTCTTTTGGTAATGAGTACGTTCCACTGAAACAGCTTCTTCCCTAGGACTGTTAATTAGTGGAAGAGACCACTGAGAGGATGTTTCCTTGACTACGGCAATCTTAACATCTTCAAGTTCAGGATCAACCGTTATCTATCCTAAATATCCTCATAACTATTTGCGACATCTTTCCCCATCCCTTACAACAGTCCCAGTCAGTAATCCTCTACCTTGAGTTGCCCTTGGGCCATGTATTGGTTGAACTAAAACAATACTCATCAGGTGCCTGCCTGGTAGCTGAGGTAGTTGCATATTCCATTGGCAACATGCAAAAAAAAACGGAGATTCTTTGACACTCATTTTCAAATCTGGTTGGCTACCTTACTGACGTTTTACAGTCTTCTTCAACTTTTGCCATGTTTGGTACAATCTTTGAGATAAAGAAATAACCTAAAGCGCAAATGGAGGGAATGAAAATAGATTTAAATAGATTTATCCCCTTACAAAAAAAAAAAATACTTTGGAAATAATTTTTCTGCGTAAGCTTTCTTTAGATCAACCTTAGACCGCGACAGATATCAGATTAAAAAAATATTGATTTCTTTTATCGATTTAAAAGGGGGTCCTGTTTATAATATTGCTAATGTCAAATCAGACCCTGTTCTTTTACAGAGTTATTGGACCTAACTGTTTCGCGTACGAAAACAGACTTTTTGGAGGAGTTGCAAAAATATTTCTATTAAATATCTCTGAAGATTGCGTTGTGCTACAGGTGAGGGAGAAACGTATATTTATTTGCCGAAGGTAGTTAAAAAAAAAAAGCAGTGTCATGGGAAAAACCATCTTTTTGACACTCCATCTCACTGCGGGCATGTATATGGTAAAATCGAATTTTTAGCTTGGGGTAACGTTTTTCAAGAAGTAAAACAAATTAATGCCCTTTTCATTACTTTTGAACAAAAGTTAGTGGATTTATGACGCAGGAACATAGGCTTACGAAAAAGATATAACCCTTATTTATCATTCTGAGGGTACACTGTTGACAGTTCTCTGGTTGCTGTTTCCGACTGGTAGTTAGGAGCCCTAACTCTTGCGTAGCGTCTTGAGCGACTGCTCTGATCAACAGTTGTATAATACCGGGGTGTTTGTAGTGCCATGTCGCGCATGGAAAGGTGTCCCTGCAGTCACCTCCGGTGGGCAACCCTGAGGCCACATTATGATGCAGGTTGTGCCAACTCCTCTCTGCCCACGTCACGGTCGTAACTGTCTGCTTCTTTTACTTCGGGCTTTCTCATCTTCCAACGAAAATTCAACATGACTTACAAAGACCGAAAAAGTAATCCTAAACCAGTCACTCATAAATCACCTAAACCCCTCAACATTTCATTCTCCAACATCCGTGGCATTCGAACAAACTTCTGCAGTATGGAATCTTTCCTCACTGCAAATTGCCCGGATATACTGGCTCTCTGTGAGACTAACCTTGTCTCGTCTATCCCCTCCTCTGATTTCTCTATCCCAGGCTACCTTCCTCTCCTCAGAAAAGACCCTATAACCTACATGCACTGCCTTGGTGTCTACGTCAAGGGCCATTTCCCTCTGGCCAGAGCATGCTTGGGGGTGAAACGCTTAAAAAAAAAAAAAATATATATATATATATATAGTCACGATGACTAGTGACTTCGTGCTAGTACAACCATCGACGTCTCTCAAACAGTTTTGTTTTTTTCCAGCACTTTCCAAAGGTGTCATACGCTGGGATCGCCTCTCCGAGATCGATAACATCAAGATGTCATCTTCCTGACAAATCGGTCATGTTGAGATTCGAACCTTGGACTAATGATCGGAAAGTAAAGTATATATATATATATATATATATATATATATATATATATTTATATATATATATATATATATATATATATATATATATATATATATATTTGGTTGGATTGATGTGAGTTTGTGACCCTGGGTTTCACGCTTTTGCGATCGTCAGACAAACTGATTAATTTTTAAAAATTTGGGTTTATGTAGATTGGGTGTATTGGTGTTATTATGGGAGTGGGGGAATTATATATATATATTTATTTATATTTATATACACACATTTTATTATGGGAGTGGGGGAATTATATATATATATATATTTATTTATATTTATATACACACATTTTTCACACACACACACACGCACACACACACACACACACACACATATATATATATATATATATATATATATATATATATATATGCGAATGTAATGAGAAAAATAATATATAAATTCTCACGTTCACAGAATTAATTCAAAAGAGGGCTCAATACCGATAATAGAGCAATAATTATTTATTAGAATTTTTCCATATAGACAAAACAATTTACTCACAACAAAATGCAACTTCGTTTCAGTGCATTTAGTTGCACCTCGACTGGTGAGAATCAAAGTTGCATCATTGTCGTCAGTAAATTATTTTTGTCTATATGAAAAATTATAATATATATATATATATATATATATATATGTGTGTGTGTGTGTGTGTGTGTATACACACACATACACACACGCACTCATACACACGCACGCACACATACACACACGCACACACACACCCATATATATATATATATATATATATATATATATATATATGTGCACACACACACACACACGGAGTGATGCTGAGGACAGAGATAATACTGAAACCGATGATGTGTGGAGGTTGGGATATCATTGAAACATTGGGGTGGTTGGAGATGGGAACTGGTTGGCAAAAAGAAGATAGACTTGTGGATAATCACACTGTATACAGCTGTTTTCTGCCTGGTCTTTTGCTCATTGCTATGCCAAGCCACAACATGGACGACACTATCACGACAGACAGCATGGTCTCCGCTGCCACCACAAACAACATGGCTACCGCTGCCACCACAAACAACAATTGGCTTGGAAATTTTCTTCCTATAACAATTTTTTTTCCTTTTTCACATACTTGAGTCATTCGTTTTATTTTTTTCGTTGAATCTTCTTTTGTTTCATCTTCTTCTTCTTCTTCTTCTTCTTCTTATTATTATTATTATTATTATTATTATTATTATCATTCGGTTTTTATAAGTGATTTATTAATTATATAAATAAACATAGTAACTCCCATTTTATTTTTTTCGTTGAATGTTCTTTAGTTTCATCTCCTTTATTTCCTTACCGCGCATGCCATAAAAAAATGAAGGCTCATTTTGTTAATAATATCATTGTTTTCACATGTGAGCAAATCTTCAAATATATTTTTTATATTATTATGTAAGAAATATGGGGGATCTGTTTATTAATTAGTAACAGCAAAAATTGATCCCCCATTTCATGTCCATTATAATTTCATATTAATACTATACAGTTTTCACATGCTGTTAAAATATGGCGATATATTTTGCTCCTTGCTTATTTTTAGGTTTTTACACGTGTTGTAGAGTAGCTAGCACCCCTTCAGCACTTTACCAGATGGACTGCCTGATAGCCTTAAAGAATCTACTATTAAGGACTAATTAACTGTTGATTAATACGTTGATTAATAAGTTAATTAATAAGTTGATACTAAGCTGATTAATATTCGGACTGATCTTACTTCGTTTGGCTAAACAGCATTTGACCCTCCTCTATTCCTTGTAAGTTGTCTTGTTGTGTTTTTGTATGTATCCATTAGCACCGGATACTGGTGCTGAATAAATATATTAAGCACTTATTCTTCTCTGTGTATCATTCACCTCGACGATACAACATGTAAGTCTTTAAATACATTTTTTCCAATTATCACATTAAGAAGTTGTAATTCTAAGTCATATCTGTTTATTACTTTATAACAATGGAAAACCGATCCCCCACTTTATGTCCAGGGGAATTTTCCTATTAATAATTATTTAAGCATGCTGTATAAATGATGACATATTTTGTTAAGTCTTTACTACCAAAAAGTTTTCATACATGAGTTGTTTTCGTCCATTATTATATTAATATGTAATAATTATGGGGGATCATTTTATTACTTGCCAAGGATATAAAATAGATCCCCCACTTTATGTTCCGTTGAATCTTTTATTAACATTAGTTTACTCAAACCTAATAACAGCAAGGACTTATTAGGTTTTCGTACGTGAGACTATGAAAATAAATTATCTAGTTATTATATTAAGGTGTGGGATTATTACGGGGGATCATTTAATTACTTGTCATGAACATAAAACTGATCCCCTACTTTATGTTCAATAGAAGATTTTATATATACTTGTTTACTCATAACGTCAAAAAATGAGTGCATATTTTAAATATTTCTTCTTCTTCTTCTTATTATTATTATTATTATCATCATCATCATCATCATCATCATCATTCGATTTCTGCTATGGACACACTACCACACCAAGTTAAAGACCTAAAGGCAGGTTATTGTTGTTATTACATTTCATGTTAAATTTTTTTTTTTTTTTTTTTTTTTATCTCCGATGAAGTTGTAGCGTTACATAGACAAAGTTCTCCTTAGTGTGTGTGCTGTACTTAATAAGACAATTTTCTGTATGTCTCTTAAGCTGGGGTTTCCAGGGATTCTTTCAATGTGTTGTTTTGTTCCATTTTTATAATTCCAAGTGCACCTATTACCACTGGTATTATTCTTGTTTTCAATTTCCACATTTTTCTATTTCAATTTCCAGGTCTTTGTATTTTTTTTTTTTTTTTTTTTTTTTATTATTGATTATTATTATTATTATTATTATTCTGTTTTTATAAATTTATTAATTATATAAATAAACATAGTAACTCCCAAAGTGATGGGATTACTTACGTAATGAACGACCCTTAGGATCAGCGTAGTAACTGTGCGCTCTGCTTAACTTAATAATTCTATGCTAATATTATCCTTCTGCGTAGGCGGCCTAATGGATCTTGGCCATGTTGTATTTACGTCGTGTTGTATTTACATCGAGTTATATTTACGTCGTGTTGTATTTACGTCGTGTTGCATTTACGCCATATTGTATTTACGCCGTGTTGTATTTACGACGTGTTGTATTTACATCGAGTTTTATTTACGTCGTGTTGTATTTATGTCGTGTGTATTTACGTCGTGTTGTATTTACGTCGTGTATATTTACGTCGTGTTGTATTTACATCGAGTTATATTTACGTCGTGTTGTATTTACGTCGTGTGTATTTACATCGATTCAGTAATAGCAAAAATTTCTTTTGTTTTTTCATTTTTTTTCTCAAATCTTTTCATATTCGCTGCTAAAATCTTTCACGTAAACTTCGAGAAGTATTTTGGCACATTTCTGATTTCAAAAGAATTAAAATTTCGCCCCTATAATTAAATTCTTTTAATCCTAAAGTGTTTGGTATTTTTTTGTTTAAATTTACTTTCTTAAAATGATTCCAATCTAAATCATAGTAACTAGTTTTAACTCGTGAAAATTTCTTATTTTAATTTTTTGATGAATCTTATTTCTTAAGTCTTCTTAAGTTAATGATTGAATAAGATCAGGACGTGTTCTACGACAATAAAATATCGTTAGAAGTTCCCCTATCGCATTGTTAAATATTTGAGCTTAACAACTTTAACAAAATATTGCAATAATAATCATAAATATGAATGTTGGCCGTTATTTTATGAAGTTAGGCGGGTATAAATTAAAACATTTGAAATTGTGAACGTTTTCATTTCATTGAAGCAGACGTTAAATAATTTTATCTTCCTTTCTTTCTTTCATCCATTTTCTCACTGAAACCAAGTAGTGTATATCTTTTGTTTTTTGTACACATCCAAAAGGGAATAGTCCATTATTTATGAGGTACTGGCAGGAGACGTTAAACACTTATTTTCTCTCTAGCCAAACATTTCTTTTGATAATAATTCTAAAATAACTCATTAGACGATTTTATTTTATTTATGGTAACTTTTTTTTTGCCTTACTCGATTTCCATCGTTCGATAGTGTGAGTCTGAAAATGCCGTGGTTATCGCTGTCGCCATCACTTCTCCGCCTTTCAGTTGAGATCAAAGTGTATTATCTGTTCTTATTGGTTTAATTTGATTCTATCTCTTCATTCCTATCTTCCCTTCTTTCTTTCATCTTTCTTTCATTTTCTCATTGAAACCAAGTAGTGTCTTTTCCCCTCTTTCCACACGATCCCAACGTAGAATAGTCCATTTATTTATAGGTATACAAAGGAAGTAACAGTTGCGCTAACTAACGAAGGGAGGGACAAGTACACTTATAATGGGATAATAATAATAATAATAATAATAATAATAATAATAATAATAATAATAATAATAATAATTGCATTGTAGCTTTGATTGTTCTGCCTGTGTGTATTGTGTAGTCCCATAAAATTGTAACAATGTTACAAATTTATGGGACTACACAATACACACAGGCAGAACAATCAAAGCTAACCGCCCAGACATTATTATTTGAGATTGCACACAAAAAAGTGCCTCCTTATCGATATGGCAGTACCTGCAGGCTGCAATGTATCTTTGAAGATCTTCAAAAGGATATCAAAATACAAGGACCTTGAAATCGAAATCTCAAAAATCTGGCACATGGGAACATCAACAATCACCGTTGTAGTTGGAGCCCTCGGATTGGATGGAAAAGATTCCAGTAGACTAAATGAAGGGATTCCTGGAAGACCATGCCTTAAAGAAATACAAAACATTGTTCTCACGAGTACAGCCCACACCTTACGAAGGACTTTGTCTATGTAAACTGTTTTTTTTTCCTGTGGAAATTTCATGATGCCATTTCTAACCTTAGGTTTCTGGGCGGGACACGGAAAGAAATGAGTACACATCAGAAATGAAAGGAAATAAAATAATAATAATGAAATGAGTATACAATAGAAATAGACTCACCGAAGGAATCCCTGGTAGCCCGTGCCTAAAAGAAATACAAAAAGTTCTTCTCACAAGCACACACCTTACGAATGGAATTTATCTATGTGAAATGGGTGTACTCTTAGGGTGTTTTATTTATTTATTTACTAAAATGTTCAGAAGAAAATGTCATGATGCCATTTCTGGTCTCTGGTTGGGACCCGGAGAGAAATGAGTATACAATAGAAATCAAACGAAATAATAATAATAATAATAATAATAATAATAATAATAATAATAATAATAATGGATTCCTGATAGCTCATGCCTTAAAGAAATACAAAAAAATTGTTCTCACAAGTACAGCCCTCGCTTTAAGAAGGGCTTTATCTATGTAAAATGTTGTTTTTTGTTTTTTTTTCCAAAACTGCTCAGTGGAAAATGTCATGATGCCATTTCTGACTTTTGGTCTCTGTTCGACACCCGGAAAGAAATGAGTATAAAACAGAAATCAAAGGAAATAGAAATAATAATAATAATAATAATAATAATAATAATAATAATAATAATAATGAATGAATGAATGAATGCACAGAATGACATGAGAGTTACTTAAGATTTATACTAAGCTATTTGATTAATTATTCTTAGTAACTAATCAACTAACGGAAAATTCCAAGATGAGCACGATCATCATCATCATCATCATTATATTAAGCGCATTTCAGTTGTATGCCATTCATGCTGGCTAGGTTTCATTCGTTTTGGCGCATTGATTACCATTACAACCGTTTTTCTCAAGGCAAGCGACGTTTGTACAAAGACTTATAATTCTTGTATATTTTTTATAGTTTTATACTTGTATAAAAATAACTTTAAAAAGTCAGACATTTTGTCGAAATATTGTTGAATATTCTCAGACACTGTGATTTTATTTATTTTTTTCTTTTCTTATACGTGCTCAAATTTTAATTTTAATCGGATGATTTCCTTTTACAATGATGTTCACCCTGTACAAGACCCGAGACCCAATCGAGGTAGAGAACTACAGAGTAAAACAGGACGCGGAGATGATTTGGGACTCTAACGACACTGGGAAGTGAAGGCTTGACATCTCCTGCTCATATATGGCAACATTTCTTCTTTTTTTTTTTTTTTTTTGCTTTCATTTCGAAAGAAAAGGGATACTTTTTGGCGGTACCTACAGTGAAAGTATTTCGTACATTAGAGTGAGTACTTCTCTGCGTGTGCACATTTGATAGTGTGTATGTGTGAATAAAAAAAAAATAACAGATAGGTATGTGAATATATAATGAATGTGGTAGTAGAGAAAAGATGAAAACGAAAGAGGAGTTGAAAAAGAAAATAAAAGCATGTAAAAGAGAGAAAAAAAACGTAGGAAAACTTTTAAAAAAAGAGAAAAGCTTGGGGGTCAAGGACGTGGGTGTGTCATCTGGGATGGACGAAGACGGCAATTCTTCAGCACCATTAATTTTGCGGCTTTTGATGCGATGAAAAAAAAAGAAAAAAACGAAAAAAAAAAAGGATTTTATTTAAGCAGCAAACATCGAGGGAAAAGCCGAACAAGTATCGACAAAAACATCAGATTTTTTTTTATTCGTATTCAGCGGTTTTTGTTTGATTGGGCAGCTTTAGATACATATGAAGAAATCAAGAGATAGATAGATAGATAGATATAGATAGCTATAAATAGACTGATTAATAGAGGTTGAGGCAGCTATGAACTATATATATATATATATATATATATATATATGTGCACTGAGGTTAACACCAAGAGGATACAATGTTTCACGGTTCAGCATGAAACAGACTGTAGCCGCTTGGTGTTGACCTCAGTGCACATATTTTGTATTTTCATACGCTCTATCAGTGATCTTTAGCACTTTTACCCATAATATAGCCTACCTTAAAATACCTATACTTTTTATAATATAGATAGATTGATAGATATGAAGTCTCAGATAGATAGATAGATAGATAGATAGATAGATAGATAGATAGATAGATATGAACAGAATTACATAGATGAACAGAATTACATAGATAGACAGATAGTGAGAGAGAGAAAGAGAGAGAGAGGGAGAGAAATGAATAGAATTAGATATGAACAGAATTACATAGATGAACTGAATTAGATAGATAGACAGATAGATAGATAGATAGATAGATAGATAGATATGAACAGAATTACATAGATGAACAGAATTAGATAGATAGACAGATAGATAGACAGATAGATAGTGAGAGAGAGAGAGAGAAATGAATAGAATTAGATATGAACAGAATTACATAGATGAACTGAATTAGATAGATAGATAGATAGATAGATAGATAGATAGATAGATAGATAGATAGATATGAACAGAATTACATAGATGAACAGAATTAGATAGATAGATAGATAGATAGATAGATAGATAGATAGATAGATAGATAGTGAGAGAGAGAGAGAGGGAGAGAGAAATGAATAGAATTAGATATAAGAATTACATAGATGAACTGAATTAGATAGATAGATAGATAGATAGATAGATAGATAGATAGATAGATAGATAGGATGAAAACAGAATTACATAGATGAACAGAATTAGATAGATAGACAGATAGATAGTGAGAGAGAGAGAGAGAGAGAGAGAAATGAATAGAATTAGATATGAACAGAATTACATAGATGAACTGAATTAGATAGATAGATAGATAGATAGATAGATAGATAGATAGATAGATAGATAGATAGATAGATCTCAGTATGACCCAATGTATTCACTTTTCTCTAGAAATATCTAAATTAGTGTATGCATGTATGTGTAAAGAAGTGGATTTAGTTGTGTGGTTGAGATGGTGGAAGAAGCTAAATGAAAGAGAAATAGTTGATGGGTAAAATGTGAGTGTGTTGGGCAGAGGTTGACTGAGACATGGGGAAGTGTGTGTGTATATGCGGGTGATGGGAGGGGGTGCTGAACTTTTCTATAGACGTAACGAAACAAGGGAAAAAAGAAACATTTCGGTTCGAAACTGTCAACGCAAAAACAATTAACGAAAATGTCCTTTTTTTTTTTGTTGCTTACTATTCTTTAGAAGGCTTCAAGATATATTTCTCTTCCTTCTCCTCTCTTCGTGCTTCCCCCACAAACCATTCTGGTTTTTGTTCCTTGCCTAACCCGCCAAATTCATTCATCACTCCTTCCTTCTTTCTTTCTCTTTCTCTCCCCCACTTAACATTTTACACTTCTCTTTTTAGACAGATAAATACATACAGGCTGCGATGGATAAATTGTCGTCTAAGTTACACAAAACTGAAAATAACACTGATACCTCATTTTGATAGATATATTTATCAAGATTACCGAGAAATATCTTGAAATAATAATAAAGACTAAATTTATTTAATAAAATCACCATTGGCTTCAACTACGGCCTGCAGACGATTTCGGAATCTCCTGCAACTCTTCTGGACGGTCTCCTTGTTTAAGTTGATAAATGCTGCCATAATCCTTGCTTTCAGTTTATCTTTGGTGTTACAAAGAATTTTCTTGGTCTCTCTCTCAACTGTGCCCCGCATAAAATAATCAAGGGGCTTGCAGTCTGGTGGCCAGATGTAAGATGTGGTCGCAGAAATTGTCTGGCAGCTGTGACTTGATTCTGCATGTGTGCAGGGTCCTGTTGCCAGACATAGAGTCTTCAGCAACCACCCCCTTGACCTAGAGCAACACTACCTTCTCAAGGCACTTGATGTCGGACTCCATGTTGATTCTGAGGCCTTGTGGTAAGATGAATAGAGGCATAACTTAGCCATCACTAATGATCACCCCAAACTTTATTATGTTGACATATATATATATATATATATATATATATATATATGCACTGTCCTCAGATTGACGCCCAAACACGCTGAAATGTTCATATTGGAGTTTCCGGCGGGAATGCTAAGCAACACAGCATGCCATTTCCAAAACATTTCGCGGAGTGAATTGCGCCAGAGTGCTCTATTTCTCGCAGAAGGCGCCCAACTGACTCTAGTATTGCAGTCGACAAAATAAAAAAGACAATGCGCATGCGCGAAATTAAAAATATAAAATGGCGAGAATTTACCCATCGCACCCTGTATATTTACAAAAAGTTTAAATGTTAGATTAAATTTCATTGATAGTATAACTTTCCTGGGACGAATAATCATTTTCTTACGTTTCCTTAAAGACGACTGGCAAGGGGACTGCGTTTCAACCTTTCATTTAATTTTTCTTGTGTTCGTATAATTTTCTTCTTTCCTTGTTTTGTATCTCCAAGAGCTTTCGGCTATTCCTGTATCCATTATCAAGGACAAGCAAAACATTCGCACGTACACACCTTATGTCCAGAAAAAAGAAACAAAAAACCTCATATGACACAAGAAAAATTAAATAAAAAGCTTAACCGCAAAACTTTTTCAGTCTTATTTAATGAAACTTGGAAAATGAGGTATAGCTAACCAAATACACACACACACACACACACACACACACACACACATATATATATATATATATATATATATATATATATATATATATATATAAACAAAAATGGATTTATTTTTAATCGAAAATTCTTGTTACATCAAGCCTTATTTTTAGTGGATAACCATGTTTTGAACAGAGGTTATGTAATTTTTGTATTTTTAAAGAATGTCTTGTATAAGTGCACAGGACCATTGACACAATGACGCATTAAATATAAAAAAAGAATATAGAAATATATAAATACATACATATACACGGTCACACGTACACATATATATATATGTATATACGCACATATATACATATATATACACGCACACACATATAAATATATATATATATTGTGTTGACTTCAATGTTCACTATTTGTCTACATATGCTCTATCTCTGATATTGAGCACATTATACCATAAATATAGCATACCTTAAAACTATATGTCAACACACCTAAATGTTAGCTCTATCACTGATATTGATCATTTTCCAATAAGTACCGCGCATATATAATATGTAAATAATATATGTAAAAACTGCATACATACATACACACACACACACACACACACACACACACACAC
>CAHIKZ030001121.1:480000-490000 GCA_903632075.3 Acanthosepion pharaonis | reverse complement strand
TTAATAAGTACTTTTTGCATATAACCCTCACCATAGATTATTTCTGCGAGACACTTGCCTTTCGTAAAAAGACAAACCACTAGCTGTACTGTATTTAAAAGTTATCGACAACAGAGTTATATTTTTAGTGCAGCTGTTTGAACTTGATTTTTATAGTCAATCCTATAAGTTTTATAAACGATCCTATGTGAATTACATCATTGTATATAGTAGTTTGAAATTTGTTTCTTATATTCGAGTCTATAAATTTTATAATCGATCCTATACATTTTATAAACGATCCTATGTGATTTACATTATTATATATATAGCAAAAGTAGGAAATTGTTTTTTTTTGTAATCGATCCTATACATTTTATAATCGATCCTATAAGCTTTATAAAGGAGCTATGTGATTTAGATTGTTATATATAGTAGTTTGAATTGTTTTTAACATCAAGCTTATATATTTTATAATCGATCCTATACATTTTATAAACGATCCTATGTGATTTACATTATTATATATAGTGCAGTTTGAAATTGTTTTTTTATAATCGATCCCATAAATTTTATAATCAATCCCATAAGTTTTATAAACGAGTCTATGTGATCTACATTATTAAATATAATACGAAGTTGAAATTGTTTTTATAACCTAGCCTATAAATTTTACAATCGCTTCGATCGCATAGTATAGTTTGAAATAATATTTGAATAATCGATCCTATAAATTTTATAATCGAGCCTATAAGTTTTATAAACGAATCTATATGATTTACATTATTATATACTGTATATAGTACTGTTTTGAATTGTTTTTTATAATCGATCCTATAAATTTTATAAACGATCCTTATGTAATTTATAATCTTATAATAATTCAGTTTTTTTAAATTGTTTATTTATAATTGATCCTGCAAAATTTATAAAATTGTAACAATTTTTTAAAAAATTGTTACAATTTTATAAATTAATGGGGAAAATTTTCTATTCGAATACGGACAAAATCTCCTTTAATTTTTATTTATTTTACAAAGGCATAAAAATCACTTGTTGTGTATATTTACTTCTTTTTATATATTAAACAGTTTGACGTTTGTTTAATATATAAATATAAATTATGATTTGAAATTCAGCTATTATGCAAATAGAATCTTGAATGTGGTCTCATAAATTTAAAAGTGTTAACCAAAGCTATAGATTTTTAAACACTTTTTTCTTTATTTGTTTCGAAAGACACTATCTAAATTTTATTTAACCTGAAAAGAAATGTCAACTTTGAATTATTATCACCAAACGCAGGACTTATTTGTTTTCGAAAGGAAAAATGAACGAAGTACATTTTATGAAAACTTTAACATTTCAAAACGTTTTCTGAAAGAAAATATGAATTTCCTCGTGAAATTTACGGAGTTCTGGATAAATTGCAAATAAAAAAAACAAGTATATAAAAAGTAAATTGTTAATTCAGAAAGCTAATAATTCGTTTTGGCATGTAGAAAATCAAACGTAAAAAAAATTTTTCTCGGATTAAATGAAAAGGAAAAAATAGGCATCATCATCAATTGTGAAAAGGAAGCGTAAATATTTCCTATAAATGACGCAGATGATATTTTTGTAAGTAACGTAGATAATCTTTTTTCTGAAATAATACAGATAATATGTTTGTAAATAACAGAAATAGTCAATTTTGTAAATAATACAGATAATATTTTTATTTACAAAAATACAGATAATGTTTTTCTTGTAAATATAATAAATAATGTTTTGATAAATAATGCAGATAATTATTTTTTTCTTAAATACAGAAAATCTTTTTGTAAACAATGCAGATAAAGTTTTTTGTTGTAAATATCAGATAATGTTCTACATATTTTGATATATCTTTTTGCAAATAGCGCAGATAATGATTGTTTTTTATAAGTAACATTTTTTATGTCAGTAATGTTGATAATGCTTTTTTTAAATAACACAAAATGATTACAAATAGTACAGATGATGTTTTTCTAAATATCACAACTAATGTTTTTTTTGTAAATATTACAAATAATTATTTTCGTAAATAGTACAGATAATATTTTTTGTAAATAGTACAGATGATGTTTTTCTAAATATCACAACTAATGTTTCTTGCAAATATTAAAAATAATTATTTTTTCGTAAATAGTACAGATAATATTTTTTGTAAATAGTAAAAATAATTTTTTTTTGTAAATATTACAATTGTTTTGTGTACATAATATGAATAATCTCATCGCTGAAAATATCTTTTTTTATAAATAACACTGTTAATCTTTTTTGTAGATAATATAAATTAACGCTTTGTAAATAATTCACATAACTGTTATGTAAATAAATATAATATTTTTAATAAATGACGCAAATAATCACTTTTGTAAATAAAACTAACAATGCTCTTTAAAATAATGTAGATACACTTTTTCGTAAGTGAGGGATAATATTTCAGAAAGGACTGAATATAATTTTGTTTTTATTGCAAATTATCTTTTTTTCTAAAAAAAACGCATAATTTTTTTCTGTAAATAACGCGAGTAACCTTTTTTTAAATAGCGCTGATAATTCTTTTTTTTTAATACATGACGCAAACAAATGCTGTTTAAAATGAATTCTTTGAACAAATATTTTTATGTTCGCTTATTAATGTACGAAAACATTTTGTGGCTTTCACTGTTTCACACACTAATAGGAAAATATCAACAAAAGGTAAGAATCAGTGGAAAGCCAAGATATATATATATATATATATATATATATATATATATATATATATATATATATATATATGTGTGGCCTGACGATTGCATATAGCATGAAACAGACTGTCGCCTCTAAGTGTTGACTTCTATGTTGACTTTTATATTTACACACGCTCTATCTCTAATATTGAGCACTTTATCCCATAAATATAGCACACCTTAAGACTATATTTCTTTATATATATAAATATATATATATATGTGTGTAAAAAGTGTGTGTATATAAATATAAATAAATATATATATATATATATATATAATTATTTATATATTATATGCGCGGTACTTATTAGAAAGCGCTCAATATCAGAGATAGAGCTAACATATTTGGTTGTATTGATGTGAGTTTGTGACCCTGGGTTTCACGCTTTTGCGATCGTCAGAACGATCGTTTCAACGTGAAACCCAGGGTCACAAACTCACATCAATCGAACCATATATATATATATATATATATATATATATATATATATATATATGAGTAAATGATAGCGGCTTGGATTGAGGAATCGAGTTCGAATTCAGTCCAATCAATTACATTCACTTACGTGCTAATACCTTTGGGAAAAGTATAAATCCTCTTCTCCTACGAGTAGGACAACTCTGAATTCAAAACCTGTGTAGGGTTGTTTGGGGACCTTGTGGCACGTGGTGCATCAGGTCTCTGTATTCGGCGCTTCAAAAGGTGTGAATGGTTCTGCACGAAACCTTCATCACTATAATCAAATCTCATGTGCTAGAGTCGGCCTGTCGGTTCCTAGGAACTGATCTGCTTGGCTCTCATACGTCGAATTCGATATATATCTGTATGAAAATGATGAGACAAAGTTCAAAATTTATTAGCAGATCCTTTCTCATGGAGCGTCTGTTCTCTTTGGCTTCCTCAGGTTAGAATGAAACAAAGACAAAACTGATGGGAGGAAAAATGCCTTAGGGTCTCTCAGGTTAAAGTGGGAATCATAAATCCCATTAAATTACATTACCTTATCACCGCCCAATGTCCAGACTCCAGGAAGTGTCTGTGCGTTTCTTTGTTTTATCTATATCTATATAAAAACCGTTTTTTATTGTTGGATTTTAAATCGTTTCGCATTGTTGGATTTCAAATCAGGTTATAATATACGTACCGGATGTAACAGCAAAATTGTACAAATCGTGTAACGATATGGGATAATTGTCCATCCCACAAAATGTTTAATATCTAAAAGACCACTAAACTAATTTCTTTTTTCCAGGTTTTTCAGATAAGATGGTTAGCCATCTTGACACCATTTTTTGTAAGAATAACTGACAAACCCATTGAGTTATTTAGCTAGAAAGAGAACAGGTTAAAATCGTTATGTGTCAGCCTCTCTATGTCTTCCCAACTGAACAATGGTGAGAGGAAAAAGATCATTCAGGCCTTCAGTAATGGTACCAATATTCATAATCTGGCTTCCACCTTCAAAGTCAAATCAAGAACCATCAAGAAAACGGTGAATAAGCTTAATAAAGAGGGAACAGTAGAGAAGAAAACTTGATCAGGAGGTCACAACAGGAAGAGGGATAATCAACTTACACCTAAATATATTCTTAATGTTCAAAGTAGAGTTTTATAAAAAAAAAAAGAATTCTGAGAATTCCAATAAGATATCATTAATCATTTCCAAAGATAAAACGGTTCAAAGCTTAATCTAACAATTGGACAATTTTGCTGTTACACCCGGTATATGCCCGGGTACATGGATATGTATGTACAAGTATATGCAAGTATATATATATATATATATATATATATATATATATAATTATTTATTCGAAAATTATAACATAAATATGTTATAAAATCACCACAAAAATAGCCATTTTGTTTCAACACTTCTCGTGTCTTTTCAAGTGATGGTGCTGAATGTAGATTCAATTATCATTATTATTATGCAGATTCAGTTGTCTTATCAAGTGATGGTGTTGAATGTAGAATCTACATTCAACACCATCATTTGATAAGACACCAGAAATGTTGAAACAAAATGGCTCTTTCTGTAGTAATTTTATAACATATTTATGTTATAATTTTCGAATAAATAATTATATTTTCTCTACTCTGTATTGAGCACTCTTTTAAGAATAGTATTTGTTGGTTATTGGAATTTATTCCGTATATACCAATCCTATACTTGTATATATATATATATATATATATATATATATATATATATATATATATATTTGCATACACGTGTAAATACATATTCATATATATATATATATATATATATATACTCTAATTTGTTGCACCTGGAGAATGTTGTTTCATAGCCAGAAGCTGCTGCACGTTATGATCATTGTTGAAATCTCTTTGGCGTAGTGAGACGAACACACTCTACAGACTTTCCTTCCAAGCACTGCTATCAAGAACAACAGCGAGCGAGAATATTATAACTAAGTGCGCATGCGTGAAAGAGCTGAAGGTCAATCTGTGCCAAGCGGCTTCACTCTGCGTACAATACCGTAGCAATAGTCCCGATACATTTGTATCAAATCTCGAATATTTATGGGTAAAAGTGCTCAATAGCAGAGATAGAGCCTATGTCAATATAATAAAGGGACACTAAGATCAACATCAAGCAGCGACAGTCTATTTCATGCTTGAACGCATTCTTCAGGCCACGTGTTTTGTGCTTTGTCGCAACTATTTATATATGCTGGTCAATGGTGCATTATGGGTAATAAGGTCTATTATATTATCCTAACGGTTCGTTGGTGGGCGATAACGGTTATATTTCAAATTAATATATTAGGTTGGTGCAAAAATAATGACGTAATAATGTCGTTTTTGACGTATTTTTTAATGTCAAAAAACGACATTATTACGTCATTATTTTTGCACCAACCTAATAGAAGCTATTATATTATTGCCCCAATAATCAATTGCATAACCTTTATTCTTGATTATTGCCTTTAATCATTTTTATAGTGTCTTACAATATCACTACATACACTGATAGGTATTTGACGCCATTCTTCCTTGGTTCCTAGCTTCTAGTTCCTCCAAATTCGAAAGACTTCTTTCTCTTACATTTTTCTTCCAATTTTCTTCTGGCAATACTTTTTTTATAGGGTTTAGGTCAGGACTTTTTGCAGGGTACGCCAATACCTTAATTCTGCCGACTTCTAAGTATTTTGTAAAAAATCGTGCCGTGTGTTTCGGATCATTGTCATGTTGGAATGTCCAGTGACACCCTAAAGACAGCTTTCTTGCACTTTGTTTTATATTATTTTTTAAGAATGGTCAAATGCTGCTCTTTATCCATGATATCCACTCACTAGTTCTTCTGGTCCTGAAGCAGCAAAATATCTCCAGAGCAGAATGCTCCCACCACTGCGCTTAATTGTAGGAAAGGTACGTTTTAGTTTGTGATCTTCATTCACTTTCCAGCATACGTAACGGGTGTTCACGTGACCAAATAATTCTAGTTTGAGTTTTATCTGACCATAAAACAGAGTTCCGATATTTACTCCCATGTACTAGATGGCTTTTAGCATAAGCTAATCTGCATTTTACGTGTTTAGCCTTAAGCAAAGGAGTTTTCTTTGTTTGACAAGCTCGAAGTCCTCAATGAAAGCATCTCGTGACTGTCTTCATCGACATATTCAGCACTGCTCATTATCCATGATACCCTGTCCTCTCACTAGTTTCTTTGGTTCAGAAACAGCAAAACATCCCCAGAGCAGAATCCTGCCACCACCGTGCTTAATTGTAGAGTGAGTATTTGGGGGGCATCATTCACTTTCCTACATACATAAATCGAGTTCATGTAAATAAATAATTCTAGTTTGGTTTCATATGACCATAAAACAGAGTTCCAATATTTACTCCTATGTTCTAGATGCGTTCTAGCTTTTTACGTGTTTGGCCTTAAGAGACTTTTCCTTGGGCGACAAACTCGAAATCCTGCTCAATGAAAGCATCTTATGACTGTCTTCATATACTTATCTTTATCTTTATCTATGCAAAACCGCACTCATTCTAGAAGCTATTGAATAGGAATAATCATGGATCCGAATGTGTTTATTTGTAGCTATTGTTAACGTTTTATACTTTATTTATTACTGATTACTTATTTTTTGATGATGATTATTATTATTGCATTTACATGTCTTTATGAGAGCATTCGTGGTTTGTAAATTTGTTTATTATTTACTTAAAGTGTTTATTTGTTTAGATTTTTTGGCTTTTTTATTTATTTGTTTTGTTAATTTTTTTTTTGCTTTTTTATTTATTTGTTTTGTTAATTTTTCACGGGGGTTGGTTATTTTACTTGTTTAGTTTAAAGTATTGGTTTTGTCTAAGGTATGTTACATTATCTGCGTTGTATATATTGTAAATATTTGCATTTTCATTATGACATTTTACAAGGTATTCGCTTTTAGTTTTAGATTTTTAATGAATGGAGTAAAAATTTGTTTTCGCGTCTGCATTTGAAGTTCTGATCGTTTATTTAATAATTTGTATTGTTCTACGAAGCTACTTTCTCCTCCACAGAGAGCTTTCAATTTTTGGATTTATTGTTCTAACCTGATGCTGTTTTCTTTATTTTCCATGATATTTTGGTGTAATTTGGTGTTTGGTTTTAATTTCCCATATATGTTTAAAAAATATTGCTTTTCGCGTATTTACTCTTTGCAAAAGATGTTTTGTCTGCGGTCTTTCAGATACTCCTTTGTATATTTTTCTTCGTTATCCGCTGATTTTACAGTAGCTTGGTATATTACATTCTTTATTCTGCAATTATATGTGTTCCCGATACAACTGTAGCTGAATTTTACTGTGTTTCTGTTGAATTTCTTGTTAAAAGAGATAGATAAGGGAAGTGTTTAAGTATGAGTGCAATTAATATTTTTCCTACGTTTGTTTTTACGTTTTTGTTGTACAGTGGATTAATCCATTTGAGGATTCTTTTCCTGTTGTTTTATTTTACTGTGTGGTGTGTATGTAGGTGTTGCCGAAAATCCACTAGCTTTTACGGATGTTTCATGATCTTTTATGATTTCGTTGAAGATAGTTTTGTTGCTAGAATTGGCTGATAACCTGTGGTTAATTGATTCTGGGACTTACTTGATTATTGATGGCGAGTAGGTGTATGATGTGCGTATGTAAAGTGGTTAGTCATTGGGCTTTCTATATGCTTGATATCTATCTTTCCTTAGGTTGAGTGTGACATCTAGAAAATCTACTTCTTTTAGGTTAGTTTTTATGTCTATATCGAATCACATTTTTTTTTTTTAAATATTTATAATTATTTTTCTGGTTTTATCTGTTACAGTTTCGTAGGATTATGAGACTGTCGTCCCTGTATAGGCCTATACCATTTTTATCGAATATTTTACTTAGTTCATGTCGTAGATTTATACCTATAATCTCTCAGGTTGCACCATCAAAACTTCCCATTGTAATGTCGGAGGTTCCTTCTTTCTTTGTACATGCCTCTTCGTTGTCGAATAATAAACACTCCCGAAAACCACTATTATTCGACAACGAAGACGCGTGGATAAAGAAAGAAGGAATCTTCGTCATTACAATGGGAAGATTTGGTGGTTCAGAAACCAGAGAACTTATAGCTATATATTTACTACACAAAATATTTATTTAACTTTTCTGTACAATATCTGAGATCCTTAGTATAATTTCATAGCAAATTCATCCGAAAACCAGTTCGATTGAATATAAGAATGAAATAAAGATCAATATTTCCATTGTAATTTCCAGATCAACTATAAAAAGAGAAAAGAATATTATATTATAAAATTATATATATTATTATATTTTTATAGCATCAATAGGAGAAATTTATTTTATTATAGCGTCGGTAAGAGAACTTTATTTTATTTTATTTCGGTTTTAATGACTAAATGGATTAAAGTACGGAAAATATCTTCACGATGGGTTTTCAAAAAATATATAACCAAAAAACCATTAATATCTCGTCGTCTTTTCTGCTTTTATTAACAATTTATCATGGCTGCCTTCTTTACTGAAGGGCAGACAACTATCCGCGGGCCATTCACGCAGTTCTGGCAGCAAGTTCAACTCAGCACTGAACAGGAACGATTCTATTCGTCAAACTGAGATGGGCGTAAAAACAAGAAGAAAAGAGCATTTATTGAGTCCTGTAGGGCAACGCACCTGCTTTTGTGATAGGCGGAAGTTAAAGATGAATAAAGCGGAAATTGTGAGGGAGTGTTTGCTTATATAACGAACAACTGTTGCAGTGATTCATCTGTTGCCTAAAAAGGTCTGGGTCAATAAGGACGTCAAATAGACCACGCCTCACTAAAGAAGCGGAAAGAGGGGATCAGCAAAACGCACACACACACACACACACACACACACACACATATATATATATATATATATATATATATATAATTCTTTTTTTTTTCTTTTCCTTTTTTTTGTATTTCCATGTCAGGCAATAAGGACAATTATTCTGTCGGCGCGATTTGTTTGCTAAAGACGTTATGAAAACTAACCGAATAATGTTGTAGACATGAAATCCAGACAAACAACTTGTATCAAGTATAATGTTCTTAAGATATGCAAAGTGTGTGTATATATATATATATATATATATATATATATATATATTACTTCAAACGCTATTTTAGTGTATACTTTTATTTTTAGTAGATGCTCCGTTTTTGTTTTATTAAATTGTTTATTAGGTTTACCGGAGAGGCTAAATTTTATTTAAGTTTTCTCGGGAACGTGGGTAGGTAGACCAAATAAACACAGTTTAAAAAACCGGAACGTCTATTCAAATACAGGTATCGACTAAAATAGTTTTTGAAGTAATAAAATATGTCAGATTAATAAATAAAACCTATTAATATATATATATATATATATATATATATATATATATATATATATATATATATATATAAAAAAATTTAAACACTAATATTCCATTGGTCATTTATTCCATTGGAATCGTAAATACGATGAAATCATCAGACCTACAAATTCCAAAATCTTGAATCTTGAAATTTTGAATTTGTAATATTAGTGTTTGACCATAGAATTTTATTATATATCTTACTCTGTCCTAGACATTGAGTTCTACCTGGATCCTTCCTCTTGGATAATTTTTTTTTTTTTCTGAAAATATACATGTATAGGAATTTTTTATATATATTTTGCATATGTATGTATATTTTCCACTAATATTATCTATCTATCCATATATATATATATATAT
>CAHIKZ030001121.1:452500-472500 GCA_903632075.3 Acanthosepion pharaonis | reverse complement strand
AGAAAATAACGCAGGCAGAACAAATGTCTCAGATATATTAAGTGCAGACAAATATTTCCAGAGATTGTATTTGAAAAACAATGTATATATATATATATATATATATATATATATATATATATATATATATATATATATAATTTACTAGTTTAAAAATATGGTTCTATCGCTACACAGGAATTATCATGTTTCAAAAATTATAGAATTAAATTCCAAAATTCGCTTGAAAATGAAACAGTACTAGGGATTTTAATTTAATTCTATAATTAAATTTGAAGTTTTTAGTTTCTGTTTTTTGAAGTATAGTAATTCATGTGTAGCGATGGAACCATATTTTTAAATCTAAAGTAAATTTATATATATATATATATATATATATATATATATATATATATATATATATATATATATATATGGTGCCATGAATATATTGTAGTCTAAATTACGTAAAAATGAAAAATAACACGAGCAGCTCATTTTAACAGATATATTTACCAAAATTACACAGACTAAAGACTAAAGAGAAAATTTATTCAATAAAATCGCCATTGGCTTCAACCAAGGCCTCCAGTTAACTTCGGAATCGCCTGCAACTCTTTTGGATGGTCTCCTTGTTTAAGTTGGTGAATGCTGACATAGTCTTTGCCTTTAGTTCATCTTTGATGCTACATGGAGTTTTGTTGGTCCCTCGGATAACTGCGCCCCACACATAATATTCAAGGGGGGGGTTGTAGTCTGAGTCTGGGGAGCTAGGTGGCCAGATGTAAATTGTGATGTGGTCGCAGAAATTGTCTGACAGCCAGGACTGAGTTTTCCTGCCTGTGTGGCATGGTACAGAATCCAGTTTCTATATATATGTGATCCTCCAGCAGCCACCCTCTTGACCCAGGGTAGCACAACCTCCTCAAGGCACTTGATGTGGGCCTCCGTGTTGAATCTGAGGCCCTCACCAACAAATTCGTGAGTTTTTTCTTATCAGAACGACCAGAGTGAGATTTCCGTGTTGCCGTACCTTTGTGATCACCATTAGACTCATCCAACTCTTTCCAATTTCACTGCACTGTTCAGCGACACACAATGACCTAGAGATAACTTCCGAGGGACACGTGAACCGATGGCTAGACTACTGCGGTACACATGTACCTAGAGAATACTTAGGCGGATCTTTAATCCAATAGTTAAATTTTCGCGGCACGCATGACACTGAAGTAAACTTCCGGGACACGCTTATACAGTTAGCTAATATTCTGTGGCACACATGAACCTAGAGAAAACTTCTGCGGCACATTTAAACCGATAGCTAAGCTTTCGCCGCGCACATGAACCTAGAGGAACCTCCTACTGCCCAAGGTAAATTACTGCGTCCCACATGCGCCTAGAGAAATCTTCCCCGTCACATTTGAACTTGATAGCATTGTTTTCGCGACACACTTGAACCTAGAGAAAACTTTCGCAGAACGCTTGAAAAGATAGCTAAATTTTCGCAACACGCATGAACCTAGAGAAAATTTCCGTGGCACACTTGAGCCGACAGCTAAACTTTCGCGGCACACATGAACGTAGAGAAAACTTCGGTAGCATATTAATTAATGATGATCAAAAAAAGTTAAACAAAACATATAGGTTTTTTATGATTGATTTACCATAATCTCTATCTATAAAAGGCAGAATGTGTGTGTGTGTGTGTGTGTAACGTATGCACGGCCGCAATTTTCGACAGATTTGCACCAAAATTTACATGCACATGCTCCAAGTTAATGGAAAGGCCAAGACTGACTTTGCATTTCCCAACTCCCTTCGATAGTGGAAATAATCGATTTTTTCATGCTACTACGACAGTTTTCATGTAGTTTGCGGGCATTTTCTACTGGCCAGAGTGAAAGCCTATAGCTGGCTGCCACGAATAGGCAGGAAGATTCTATTGGCCAGCGTGAGAGCCAACAGCTGACTGACACGAATGTTAACTAGCATGCAAAAAAAATGGATAGCTGCATTCGTGACAAGTGGGAAAAATTTAAATCTGCATGGCACTTTACTCCAATTGGCTCATTCGCTTGCTTAAACTCAACGTTGATTCTGATTCCGCAGAACTGGGTTGGGTGTGAAAAAGTATTTGTTGTTAACATTCTTTTTTCATTCGGTTTTTCCAGTTACGAGTCCTTTTTTAAAGCTGATCGTTTTGTGGTCATTTTGTTTAGTTCTTTTTTCGTAACAGATTTAATGTTTAGTATAGAGCTTAGAAAAAAGATAGGCAAAAAGTAAGTCATGTAGCAACATCAGCATGACAAAGGGCACTCCTTTAAAGGCAAGGAAGGGCAAAAATATTTTAAGTCAAGTGATAGCGATTGATGTATGAGTCGTACGATTTTTGAATGAAGCACGGGCAACGCCAGGCCATGCTGCTAGTTTGTCATAAAACATAATTCGAATACTTTTAAAAAATTATATTTATTTTTCTGTTTATTATAATATAACATTTTATGAGATATTCGAGCTTGACATTTTTTTAGGATATCTTTTTTGCATACATTATTCACATTATTCGGATTGTTATCCCCATCTTCATTGCCATATTCACAACGATTCATCGTTGTACGCCCCGGCCTTCTTCAGGTGATTGGAATTTCGAACCCAAACCTTTATTTTGTCCACCGGAGTAGATTTTTCTAGTTCCTCGTGCCATGCCTCTTCCAGAAGTCTCAGTTATTTCCCTTTAACTCAACTCTCCAAGTTTTGGTTCACCACTGTCGCCTGGTATTGAACTCACAACTCTTTCGGTCTAGTTACTGGATCTAACCAGCGTCTTTATCCACTGGGTCAAGTGTCCTTGAGTGGGTAGAATGTTCTAGTTCCTAGTGGACGAAATAAAGGATTTGGTTCGAAATTCCAATCACGTGAAGGAGGCCGGAGCGTACAACGGCCGAAACGTTGTGAATATGGCAACGAAGATGAGGATAACACGTTCCACGCCTCTTCCGGGTGTCTCAGTTATTTCCCTTTAGTTCAACTCTCTAAGTTAGGTTCACCACTGCTGTGGCCTGGTATTGAACTCACAACTTTTTTGGTATAGTCACTGGATCTGACCAACGTCTTTTATCCATTGGGCTATGTGGACGGAATAAAGTAGGTACCTCCAATAATTCGCTAAAAAATCAGTATAGCATAATGATAAAAGATCCGAAACTTAATAAAAACAAAGTTTCATCATTAAAATGTTTATGTTATTATTAAGAGGAAAGAACAAAGTATTTTTTTTTTTAATATTTTAAAAATTTCTTTCCTTCTTTCTAACACGTTCTAAATTTGGGTCAAAAATCTCGTTTTTTTTTTTTTGTTGTTTTTTTTTTTTTTTTGTTGCTAACTTTGTACTAATTGTTTTTTTTTTTTTGTTGTTGCTAACTTTGTACTACTTGTGGTACTGGCCATTTTAGTGTCGCAGTTTCAGGGGGAAAACCCATTAATTTGGAAATTCTTGCAAAAATCAAATAATTGTCTGACTTTAATGAAACTTTCAGGACATATTCAAAAATGAATGAATTTATTTTTGAATTTTTTATTTTTAGAAAATCTTGGTAAAAATACTTTTTTACATCTGTTACCCCTCACCCCATAAATTTATTTTTATGAAATTTTCTAGAATTTCCAAGAGTACCCAAATTGTTTTATATTACTTATAAGCAGGACTCCTTGGAGAAAGTAAATCATCAAATTTTTTTCACAACTATTGCCAACTTTTTAAAAATCTGCTCCAAATCGTAAAAAAAAAAATGCAATAAACTATCTAATTATCAAATTAGATAGACTTTTATTTGCTTTTATAAATAATATACATTAAGGACATTATTATCTGAAGAAAAGATTTTCGATGAATACAGAATTTTCACAAGAATTGTTTGCATTTTTCTTTTAGTTTTTTTCATTTTTCTTTAATTTTAAAAAATGCTTTAAAATTCTTCCAAGCAGAGTGTGGAGTCGGTTATTGTTTTTAAGTGAAGATTATATTTACTAAGCTAAAATTAAAAGCTTAATACTAATAATGCTACCAAAACTTTTTACCATAATTAAAAATTTTTTTTTTTTTTTTTTTTTTGTGCGTCAAAATGTTATATTTTTTTTAGTATGATACCTCATAAGTAACATTATGGTTAAAAGGTCACGTGTTTCAAAACTTGTCGCCTCCTTGGGGAAAGCCCCTTGACAGGTAAAGGTCTTATATCACTCTTAGTTATTAAATTAAAAATTAAATTGAGATAATAAAATTATCTCATTTATCAATTTAAACAATTAATAACTCGGTGAAATATTTTAATTATTAATATAATAATAATTTTATTAGTTATTATCTCAGTCATTAAATTAAAAATGTAATAACTTAATGCAATATTAATAATTAATAAAATTATTTATTATTAGCTATTAAATAATGAAAGAGATAGAGGTAACTCAATAATGTAAGAAATTTTTATTGTATCTTAAATTATTATAAGAAACAAATAAAAACTGTTATGTCACTTTTAATGCAACGTACTAAACATATTCAGCCATAAAATCATCGATGGAGACGTGAAAATAACAAAACCCCGAGGTCAAGAAATGTTTGTCTAGAAAATGTTATGCTCTATGTAATTGATTTTTGTTTCAGAACAGATTAATTTAACTTTAAATTTGCTAATTTTACGAAAGTAAAGTTTCAGAAATGTATGTGTTATTTTAGCGTGATTTTCAAAACCGAAAAATAAGTTCGTTTACATTTCTCTAAAAAAAAAGTTAAAAATGGCCGTTTCGATTGGTTTTTCGGAAGCATCGACTAAAAATCATTCAAATTTCTATTTGAAATACTCCACAGTATTTTTTTTCTGAAATTAGAAAATTTAATCCTTTAGCTTTCAAATGAAACGGTTGGAAAGCTTCGAAAAGGGTTTTTCCTTTATGAAAAATACATTTAAACCTTAGGTATACGAATTTTTGGAGGTACCTAAAATAAAGGATTCGGTTCGAAATTCCAGTCACCTGAAGAAGGCCAGAGCGTACAACGGCCAAAACGTTGTGAATATGGCAATGAATATGAGGATAACAGTCCGAATGATGTAAATAATCTTCTCATATAGATTGATATCTTCTTTGCAAAGACAAATTTTGAACAGGTATGCTCTTAGATTCTAGGCTTGATCGATTTTTCTTTTTAATATTGTTTATTGTAGAAAAGCTTTCTTCGCAGAAATATGTCTTTGAGAATGGCAGAAGTATTTCTATTGCAGTTTTTTTATATTTGGAAATTGACCCTCAAGGGGAAACCAAAATGGCGTGGTATCTTTTGTTTAATATTTTAATTGTAATCATCAGTCATTTCTTATTTCTGTTAAATCTTTCGTTTCTGAAATATTTCAATTTGTTGACCTAGACACGCTTAAAAACAAACGAATTTCACACCTAATCCTGAGATGTCATTTGTATTGAATTATCAATTTAGAAAGGTTTTAATTTTGATATGTACACTTATTGTACTTTGGACGTCTTTTGAAAATGATTTAATTAATGACCTTTAAAAGTTTTCGCGGCACACCTATGATCTTTTCACGGCATGCCAGTTGAAAACCACTGATATAGACCATAAAGACATTTTATTAGCACAGTATACGTAAATAAAATAGTATTTCATTACTTCACATGTTCATGCAGAATCCTTAGGATTCTACAGTCGCCTTTTAGTCATCTTCTTCTGTGTGTCGTGTCCCTTCAGGACGTGGACGATCATGACTCCCCCACAATTTCCTATACTTTGTACTTATTCATAGGTTTCATTTCAACTCGTAAAATAAAACAGTCTTTTAAATTAATGTGTCTTTTTTTTCAACCTTATTCATAAAGCATTCAGTAAATTTTTATGTCCTCCCCACAAAAAAAGTTCTCTTATTTTGTCACTAAAAAAAAACAAACGCATCTTACATTGAAGATATATATATATATAGCATATTTTTCGCGGATATTTTATTTCTAACCCCTTGTGTCTTAGTGGCTTTACTGCCTTGCATGAGGTAATACCGATTAAAAATGATAATAATAATAATTTGTTTGACTAGTTTTCAGGTGTTGATTATCAATTGCAAATAGATGTCCTCTACCACCTTGATCTTCAGATCTCATATCCCCATTGAGGAATTTCAGACAACTTGTCATATCTTCAATTTATCACAATGCCGGATACTTGATAACAAAAGTGATAAACGCGCAAACAAAAGGATAAAGTAACTCAATGAGATTGGCTAAACTATATATCCAAACACATACTTTTAAAAAAGCAATGTAAAAGTTTAAAATTTTAGTGTCCTACTTCTTCATACGTATGTGTAATTAGATCAACGTAAGCACAATTTATTCCTAAAAAGTTCGAGATTAAAACGCGTCACATATATATTTTTTCTTCTTTGTCATTAATTTCCATAACATTGTTCTTGTATATAGAAAACCAGAGTTAGTATTTAGTTTGTTAAAAATTTGATAGTATCCAAAACGAGGCTGGAAATAAAGATTTATAAAATGTCTCACAGTAATGAAGGTGTTAACCTAAAAAACTAATCTTGACTCTTTATTTTACTAAAACCAAATCGACAGATTCATTTGGATTCGTGTTTCAAAGCATAAAAGAACAAAAAAATTAGAAAAGAGTTATAAATTGATTTGTCATTGAGGTTAAAAATGGCGTCCTCTGAAAGACGAACAATTTTCTCTGCACGAATTATTTTATGGGAACAAGTTGTCTGCCTTTTGTGTTCAGCGCATAAGAGGAGGAGACTCCGAAAATAATGCCTCCTATTTATTTTCACGGAAACAACAACAGATTATTTATTCAATTAGCGCATTTTGCGCCGCCGCTGTGATCACCACTCCTTCCATCTCAAAATTGTGGTTCATGGTGACATTCAAGGCAAAATGGCTTGCCGGTTCTTTTGCATCGTTAATGTTGACGTTATCTCATCCCCGCTCTCAGAAGTTAAAGAGGCAAGACCTACAAGGCATCAAGTGGTTTGAGTTTTCTTGCTCTTAGACTGGTTGCCAACCAAGGCTATAGGGCTCAGTCTGCCCTGCTATTTACCCATAGCTAGGGGAGAAGATATGGATTCATACCTTTCTAAAGAATATTAGCACGTAAGTGAATGCAATGAACTTCACTGGAATTCAAACTTGGTTCTCCAATTCCATAATCCGAGCCGCTCTCTTGCTAGCAGTGTCTTTGACAATGGCAGACTATTCAAATGTTTCATCATCATTTGTTCAGTTAGCGGGGATGTTGCGGTTACACCGTCCTGCTTCTCAAGAGTTCCTCGGTCCACTGGTAAAGCCGTTTAACTCTGTGCCGCTGCTCCTACACCCAGGTTGGCGACTGGCTGATGGCCGTTTAGCATAGTTAGGTTTGGGAGACGTGTTTACATTTCATCAGTCAGTTCAGAAAATACTTTCGACAACCCTCACATAGTTTAGCCGGCAGGTCGATGCCGTTGACTGGGGTGTAGCCGAGGCAGTGCCTATGCGACTTCTTGGAGCCATGTGTATGTTGTAAGCCTGTAGGCCGGTAGAGTTCCGTATCCCAATTAACCCGAGTAAAGCAAGTTTCGACCGCCACCCTGCAAGGGTACTACCACTCATGATACAACCCACAACAGATAAAGGGAAAGAAATAACAAGTTTTCAGCTATTTCTTTACATATTTATTATCATTGGCCATGTATTTTTTGAGAGTGGTAAACAAGAATCTACATGTCGATGATGACGGGGTATTTTATAGTAAAATATATTATTGATATAAAATAATACGGGGCAGGGGCTGCTCCAAAAGTAATGTCACCCATTTATTTCCAAGGAAACTACAACAAATACATGGAGCAAAACAACACCGTTGGATAGAGTAAGTTTTCATTTATATAAGTGTTGTAACCTAGGAAAGGTTACTGAATAGAATAATCACACGAAGGTTGGCAATGAACGATAATACTTAGGACAAGAACAACACATATAAAATTCACCAACGGTGCGTAGATGTAGTCAATTGCTAGAAGTGAGTCAAGTGAATTCCACAATGAATCTCCAACTGCAGGATATCTACCAACCGGCCCACGCGGTCAGATGTGGCTCAAGACCGAATTTAGTGTCGGGTATCCGAGCCCGTAGGCTCGGCCAAAAATTCCCCGTAGACCCGGTATAAAACATGGGTCGGGTAGCTGTTTCCCGAGACGAGACTCTGCCCTTCGACATAGCCTCGTCTGGGGATCCTCTCTGCCCGGAGGCGGAAAGTTTGACAGCACAGCTGGAGACGAATCCCCAACTGCAGACCAAATGATATAAAAGAAAAGAGACGCAGATTAATGGTGTATTGTGTTAGGCTATAAGCGATAAGAAATAGCCAAACACAATATGCCATTAATCTGCGTCTCTTTGCTTTTTATCATTTTCATCATTTCTATCCTGATCTCTGACGAAGCTTTAATAAAGTGAAACATGTTAGAATAATATCTGTTTCCTACTTGTTCGTTAACCTATCATTATGTCAGATATCTATACATACTCGATTTATCTATCTATCTATCTATCTATCTATCTATCTATCTATCTATCTATCTATTACTTGTCAGCTGTCAATATACCACATAACACCCTTGAGCGCTTAGCCTTGCAGCGGGTAGAATAGAGATCAAAGTGTTTTAGTGGACTCAGCAGTTTTCAATCTGCTTGTCTGAATTATCTTCAAGAAGCGAGAGCAAGATCTAAAAGGTCAGCCAATCTAACAGTGATCTCATCTCACAATCCTCACACTTGCTCCATATGTGGCCTCCTTTGTAAATCACTAGCGGGTCTTAAATGCCATTTAAGATTATCGCACAAAATTTCATATCTGAATCAATTAAGCTGTCAGATCCTCATACGTCGAAACCGACGGGAGAGAGTCCATTATATATATATATAATATATGTAGTGTATTTCGAGTCCATTATATATATATATATATATATATATATATATATATATATATATATATATATATATATATATATATATATAGTGTATTTCAAAAGCAATAATTCTCTCAAAGATATTTGCTTAAATAATATGTGTACTAATAGTTTCAAATTTCTAAATTAGGTGTTTTATGTTATCGGTAAATTTACCAAAGTTCATATTTATTTTCATTTCAAATTATTTTCTCCCTGACTTCTCTCGTATGTTTCTCCAATCATTTCCAAGGAATTAGTTGATTTTTTTGTTCTTAATCCGACAATATTTTCATATTAAATTCTGGAAAAGTCTATCCTGATTTCCGACTTTCTAAGCCAATGGTTCCCAACTTTTTTCTAGCTACCACCCACTTTTCTCCCAAGCCATATCCCTAAAGCTCTCCTCCTACTACACCCTTGCAAAAACTCTTTTTTCTTGATATTAGTTTTACTGCCCATTGCAAATGTCATGGCGCAAATTTAATGGCGTTAAACGGAAGTGGGAACGTTATAATTCATCTTTTCTTCTTATTTAAAAAAAAATCCTGCTTTGTCAGTGTGAGAAAAACTATAAATATGAGTTATTTCTGCAAGGGAATCCATATAACAAAAATGTAGCGTGGTTTACATTTTAACGAATGCGGTGTTTGCTTTTTTCTTTCTTCTTCTTCTTCACAAATGGTGAGGGATTCTTACCTGGTGGTTTCTTTTTTCGGCTTTATCCCCTTCAACGACAGATCATTACAATGTTTTTAATTTGAAATGATCACCTGTACTTTAAAAGAACATTTTATTCAATCCTCTTATCCAAGTCCATTTCTCTTTTCCGGTTTTCTCAATTCCTTTTCTCCTCTTAATCATTCAATGTTGCGTTACACATAGGTCCTAATTTTCACAAAATGATAGACACATTGTCTATTTCTTGATATATATATATTTTATCGTTCCACCCCCAAGCAAGGTAATAAAGCCATTAAGACGCAAGGGTTTAATGAACGTGAAAGAGACCGAGAAAAAATTATGGACAACAAAGGACAATAACACGAACAAAATAAAAATACAATGAGACAAAAGATGGCGATTGACATTGAATTTAAATTTTTGAAGATAAAATTTGACTGGAAAGAAAAACTCTGAGGAAAGTTCCACAAGCGAGAAGTGCGAGAGAAGTAACTATTATAATCGAACTCACGCTTACATCTAACAATTGCAACAATAAGATGATGAGACCTAACAGCCAATCTCGTACTACTTTATAGTCGTCAAGTCGAGGTACCAAAGAGGAAAGCTCATCAGAGGTGCAAGATAGATTATGGTGAGAAAATTTTTTTTAGCACGACACAGAGAACTAACTTTCCTAGCAGCATTCTTAGTAGTTGATTTTTGTCTAATCGTTTCACTCCAAGTAAGGCAATAAAGCCACTAAGACGCAAGGGGTTACCGAGAGTGAAATCTTTATTAATGAAAGAGGACGATTAAAGAACAGGATTCAAGGAGACAGATGACGACGATTGACATTGCATTTAAATTTTTGAAGATCAAAGTTGTCTGGAAAGCAAGAAGCCGAAAGAGGGTTCCACAGGTAAGCGCGGGAGAAGAAACTGTTACCATAGAACTTACGGTTACATCTATCCATTTCAACTGTAAAGTAGTGGAACCGTTTTGACAATCTAGTACTGCGCATAAAGTCTATGTATCATAGAGGAAAGTTCATCAGAACAGTTACCATGAAAATATTTATAGAAAAGGCAAAGTGAAGTTATGATAAGGTGATAATAAAGGGACTGAATCCGAGATGCCAGGTGAGGAGCAATAATACTGTAGATTGTTCTTTGGATTTTACCAAGAATTTCTAAATATATAGCAGGAGCACAAGCCTTAAAATGGCAGCAATATTCAAAGCAAGGACGAATGGTAGACTTATAATTATGTAAGATAGATTATGACGAGAAAAATTTTCCTTAAGACGTCTTCGTTGCTTATGCACTCTGCCCATGGTATTCTCAGCATCCTTCTGTAGAACCACATTTCTGCTGAATTAAGTCTTATCTTTATCCTTGAGGAACATGTCCAACATTCACTGCCATATAGTAAGATTAATATTACATAGGAGTATACATCTAGCAATTTCAACTGTGAAATCAGTATAATCTTTCCACGTGTAATGGTTAACAAGCTTATCTCGCTAGAACAATTACGACTGAGTAGTGAGTTTGATCCTCACCGGGTGCTCCATACTTTCGGCCTTGTGCCACATCTAAGCTACGCGTGGAAAATCACAATAATCTTTCCACATGTCAGTGGAAGATTTAAGTAACACTCTCTCTCTCTTTCTCTCTCTCTCCCTCTCTCTCTCTCACTCTATCTCTCTCACTCTCTCTCTCTCTCTCTCTCTCTCTCTTCTGTTATTATTAAGTCTTCCTTTTCTTTTTATTGCCTTTCGATTATGTCGCTTTTTCTTCACCACTTAGTAGATGAATTGTAGGATTCACTTTTCAATTTGTTTTTAATTCATCTTTTTCTTATCATATTGTCTCGATTCTCCTTAAACTATTTGCGGTTTATTTTCAAATTCTTTTTCTCTTTTCTTTCCACACCTTCCCTCTTATTTGTCTCTCCGCCAGTCCAATACTCTTTCCTTTTACTTTCCAATTCTTACTCCCCGAGACAATTCCCTATTCTCTTCCCGCATTTTTCGTTACCGATTCCCTCTTTCCCCTTTCTGTCGTTTCTGCTTATTGGTCAGCCTTTTGCGCATGCTAATTTTCCTACAAGTTGATTGGTTCATCAAAGAAATTTCAGTTGCCTCCCATGAGCCAATAATAATCCCAACTTCAAAGTGAAAAACGCCGCTTACTGAACGTTTTCCGATTAGAGAGAGCGGAAGTTCAGAGTTCAATAAAGACCCAATTGGCGCCATTGGCTTTCGGTTATCTCCTCGGCAGAAACTAACACTCACCAGAACGAGGCTACGTGCGTGCCACCCTCCGGATATGCGTGAGTAAGCTAACTTGCCTGCAAACACCGAGCTAATTGCATCTATAAAAGCGAGAATCTCTCTCTCTCTCTCTCTCTCTCTCTCTCTCTCTCTCTCTCTCTCTCTTCTGCAATAGGGGTGACATTTTTAGTGGTTTATTCATTAGATAAACGTGAGAACATGCAAACGTAATCGGCATTCGACTAATCATTCAACCTGGAATTTAACTGTATCTTGTATTTTGCATATATATATATATATATATATATATATATATATATATATATATATATCAAAGAGAGAGAGAGAATGTGAGTGTACAATACGGCTCAAAACCATATTGGTTATAATAATCGGCACATATATGATTCCACCCATTTTCTCTGTCTGTCTATCTATCTTACTCTCTTTCTTTCTTTCTTTCTCTCTCTCTTTCTCTCTTTCTCTGTCACTGCTTCCTCTCTCACTATTTTCTCTCTTTGCCTTTTCTGTTTATTTCTTCTCTCTCTCTCTCTCTCTCTCTCTCTCTTCATTTTCCTTCTTTTCTCTTTCATCGTCTACGTTTCTCATTTATTTTCTCTCTCTCTTCTGTTTTCTTCCCTCCTTTTTCTTCTCCCCTTTCTCCTGTTTTGTCTTCTTTTCTTCCTCGCTTCTCTCTCTTCATTTTCCTTCTTTTCTCTTTCATCGTCTACGTTTCCACATCATTTATTTTCACTCACGCTATTTCTCTCTTCCTCTGTTTTCTTCCCTCCTTATTTTTCTCTTTCTCTCCCCTTTCTCCTGTTTTGTCTTCTTTTTTCTTCCTCGCTACCCCCCTCTCTTCATTTTTCCTTCTTTTCTCTTTCATCGTCTACGTTTCCCACATCATTTATTTTCCTCACGCTTTCCTCTGTTTTCTTCCCTCCTCTCTTTTCTTCTCTTTCTCTCCCCTTTCTCCTGTTTTGTCTTCTTTTCTTCCTCCTATTTCTCTCTCTCTCTTCTTCATTTTCTTTTCTCTCTTTTCTCTTTCATCGTCTACGTTTCCACATTTATTTTCCTCACGCTATTTCTCTCTTCCTCTGTTTTTCTTCCTCCTTATTCTTTTTCTCTTTCTTCCCCTTTCTCCTGTTTTGTCTTCTTTTCCTCCTCTCTCTCTCTTCATTTTCCTTCTTTTCTCTTTCATCGTCTTTTCTCATTTATTTTCCCCTTTTCTCTCTGTTTTCTTCCCTCCTTACTTTTTTCTTCTCTTTCTCCCCTTTTCTCCTGTTTTGTCTTCCTTCCTCCTTCCCCCCCCTCTCTCTCTCTTCATTTTCCTTCTTTTCTCTTTCATCGTCTACGTTTCCTTTATTTTCTTTTCTCTCTTCCTCTGTTTTCTTCCCTCCTTATCTTTTCTTCTCTTTCTCCCCCTTCTCCTGTTTTGTCTTCTTTTCTTCCTCGCGTTTTTCCACATCATTTATTTTCACTCACGCTATTTCTCTCTTCCTCTGTTTTCTTCCCTCCTTACTCTTTTCTTCTCTTTCTCTCCCCTTTCTCCTGTTTTGTCTTCTTTTCTTCCTCTCTTTTTTCTTTTTTCTTTCATCGTCCCACATCATTTATTTTTTTCTTCTTTCTCTCTTCCTCTGTTTTCTTCCCTCCTTACTCTTTTCTTCTCTTTCTCTCCCCTTTCTCCTGTTTTGTCTTCTTTTCTTCCTCGCTACCCCCTCTCTCTCTCTCTTCATTTTCCTTCTTTTTCTCTTTCATCGTCTACGTTTCCACATCATTTATTTTCACTCACGCTATTTCTCTCTTCCTCTGTTTTCTTCCCTCCTTACTCTTTTCTTCTCTTTCTCTCCCCTTTCTCCTGTTTTGTCTTCTTTTTTCTTCTCCCCCCCCTCTTCTCTCTTCATTTTTCTTTTTTTCTTTTCATCGTCTACGTTTCCACATCATTTATTTTCCTCTCTTCCTCTGTTTTTCCCTCCTCTCTTTTCTTCTCTTTCTCTCCCCTTTCTCCTGTTTTGTCTTCTTTTCTTCCTCCTTACTCTCTTCATTTTCCTTTTTTTCTCTTTCATCGTCTACGTTTCCACATCATTTATTTTTTCACTCACGCTATTTCTCTCTTCCTCTGTTTTCTTCCTCCTCTCTTTTTCTTCTCTTTCTCTTTTTCTCCTGTTTTGTCTTCTTTTTTCTTCCTCATACCCCCTCTCTCTCTCTTCATTTTCCTTCTTTTCTCTTTCATCGTCTACGTTTCATTTTATTTTCTTCTCTCTTCCTCTGTTTTTCTTCCTCCTTATTCTTTTCTTTTTTCTCCCTTTCTCCTGTTTTGTCTTCTTTTCTTCCTTTCTCTCTCTCATTTTTCCTTCTTTTTCTCTCTTCATCGTCTACGTTTTTTTTATTTTCTGTCTTTCTCATTCTCTTCTTTTCCTCTTCATTTTACTCTTTCTTCTCTTTCTCTTTCTCCTTTTTGTCTTCTTTTCTTCCTCTATATCTTCTCTCTCTCTTTCTCTTTTCGTTCCTTTTCTTTTCTCTCTCGCCATTTTTTTTTTTTCTCTTTCCTTTCTGTTTGGTCTTTTCTTTTTCATTCTTTATCTTCCTTTTCGCCCTTCTCCCTCTCTCGCATTTTCTCGACCTTTCTCTCTCACGCTATTTTCTCTTTCTCTGTCTTTCTCATTCTCTTTGTTCATTTTTCTTTCATTCTCTGTCTTTTCTATCTTTTCCTTACTCTATATATTTCCTCATTTCCTGCGTTCCTTTTTCTGTCTCTCCTTATATTTTTCTTTTTCTCTCTTTCTCTGTTTGTCTTTCTTTTCATCTATGTTTCTTTCTCACGTCATTTTCTCTCTTTCTCTTTCTTTCTTACTCTCTTATTTTTGTTTCCGTTTTCTTTTTTCTCTATCTATCTCCCTTTCTTTCTTTCTTTCTTTCTTTCTTTCTTTCTTTCTTTCTTTCTTTCTTTCTCATCTATAAATATAACACCAAGTTCGTATATATATAAAATATGAAAACCTTTTTTGAAAGTGGTATCGATTTTTCATTAAATGCCAATCTATGAGAAACATTTCAATAAATCAAAATAATTGAAGCAATCAATCAAGGTTTCTTTCGATTCGAGGCAGGAAAACCTACAATAATCGGTAATTGGCTTACATGGTAAGAAACAAATCAGAAAAGAAAGAATGACAGAATAGAAGAATAGTTATTATAACCAATTCGTCTAATCGATGTAGCATTAAGACAATTCTAATAATCGATGCTGCAATATAGCACTTATGAAAACAGGAAGCCATGATAATTTCGCTTTGACAAAAGTTGCGTGAGAATGAACAATTTCTGACAGAAATGTCTTTTAATATAATTTATGACACTTCTTTTCATCCGGACACATTCATTCGATTAATCCGTAAATGGTGCTTACTGTATATATATATATATATATATATATATATATATATATATATATATATATATATATATATATATATATATAGAGATAGAGAGAGAGAGAGAGAGAGAGAGAGAGAGAGAAATGGTGCTGGTTTTGTGTGTGTGTGTGTATATATATATATGTGTGTGTGTGTGTGTGTGTGTGTGTGTGTGTATTTAGGCAGCAATCCTTCTTTCATGCACATTTCATTTTCAAGTATTATATTTTAACTGTTAAAATAAGAAATAGTTAAAATATAATCCTTGAAAATGGCTAAATGTATAGCCGAAAGCGATCGAATAAAAAGAACATTCGGACAGTTTTTATATAATTTATCATCCGAAAAGAAAAAAAAATTATTAGATCGCATGAGAAATTGTATAAAAAACTAAATAAGAGCACCTTGTCTGCCGTTTTCAATGAAATGTGCATATATATATATATATATATATATATATATATATATATATATATATATATATATATATATATACTTTTCAACTGACCATCCAACGCTTTATTTAAAAAAAACACAAAGAGACCTACATTATTATTTCAAAAATAAATAAACAAACGTACGACGGTCAAACACATAAGGTTGAGTGTAATAGAAAGGAAGGGGGTATGGAGGAAAAAGAAGGAAAAGAGGAAGGATGAAGAGAATAAGAGAAAAGAAGAAAAAAGCAAGTGTATCGTAAATGTAGAAAGAAAGGAAGTAGAAAATAAAAGCGAATGTAACGTAAATTTAAGCAAGGGTGGGAAAACAAACGTATTGTAAGCATTGTATGTAGATATTATATATATATATATATATATATATATATATATATATATATATATATATATATATATATAATAGAAAAAATCACAAATTACCTCATGATAATAATTATTTTAACTAGCGTTACGCTAGTATTTTTCAACATAAATGTTGCGCAGATACAAAGTTAGAAACTTAAGAATATATTTTTATGTTTTTCTTTTAGAATTTTTTTTTTTTTCGTAATATAAGCTATCTAATTAAGATATATGATTAATCTTTTTTTATCATTTGCTAGAATATTTTTTGTAATTTTTAAATTTTTTGTTTCTTAACTAATAATTTTAATTTATTTTTTTTATTTTTTACCTTGTTTTTATTTATTTTTTTTTAATTTTTAATTTTTCTTGCCATAATTTGATTTCCTTTCGTTTTTTTTTTTATAACTTGAGGTGGTGGAATTAAAATCTGGATCAAGTTTGTGTTCACTCTTTCTATTTAAACCTGACAATATCCGCATCCCCTTACCATTGTACGGGTTTTGTTTGGTTAACTCAATATCTTATTGTTAACCGTTGCGTCTTCTTTTTCTTTTTTTAAATATTAAATTTTTAAGTTCCTAACATTGTATCTTATCTCTACACCATTTGAGATGAACAATACTAGTGTATTAACACTAGTTAAAATATCTATTCTCATGTTGTAATTTTGGATTTCTCTGTAATGTAATTTATATGCTCTGTTATAATAAATACATTGAGCTCTTTTTGTGAATCAGTTTTAATATTTTATATTATTAGGATCCACTTGGATTATATACCAACGGATTATTACCTTTCACTTGCAAAGTGGAGTGCAGGTTCGAATCTTGCCGGAGAGCACATATTTTTCTTTAATAAGATTACACGAATATTTAGGCGTAAATAAATATAGTGTTTAATAAATAAACGGAGCATCTACTCAAATATGGGTATCCACTAAAAATAACGTTTAATTAATAAACTGTCAGATTAATAAATAAATAAAAAAACATCATTTCTTTAGAAATTATAATATATCTTTATAACAATGGCCTTATGTTGATTTGAGAGGGAAAATATATATATATATATATATATATATATATATATATATATATATATATATATATATATATATATATATATAGTGTGTGTGTGTGTTGTGCGCAATCTGTGTTGTCAAATCTGTAACTGTAAAACAGATATCACTGCGCACGCGCATGTGTGTGCATCTCTTATACATGTAGAAGCTTGTGTCTGGACGCATCCTTGTTGGAATATTGTCAATTTAATCTCATTACCAATCAAAATGCAATATTAGATATATATATTTTTTTTAATTCCATGACCCTTTACGACTTTATTGATTATCGCTCTCCACAGTTTCTTTTTAATTTATAAATTGCCGTGACTTATAGTGTATATATTTCCGGTTGTCTTGTCCACGCTTTTGTATTCAAGGATGTTCTTCTAGACTGGCTGCCAGCCATGTCTTGAGAGTCCGGTCTATCTTGCTAGCTTGCCCATAACTAGAGCGAGAAGTGATGGATTCATGCCTACTCCGTGCGATGGAATTACAATAGAACTCGCCTCGCTGATTTTAATTTCCGTGCTGATAACCGTTTCCCTATCGGCACTTTAGGAATCTGAATGCTAAGCAGGATGGAAAACCTTTTCTTTTTTTTTACTTCTTTTTTGACGCCATTTTAATTCGGTGACGCCATTGAGTTCACTTGCTCCTTTCTTCGTCACTTCCATTTAGCGTTCGCTTCGATGGACGCTCCTCGCGCAACGACGACGACCTCGACGTAATTTCAACTGAAGCAATTACAAAGCATTTACAAGGTTTACAAAGCATAACCTCGTCTAACACAGGTCAGCTGTGGGAGATTATTTTGCGCCAAACTTTCTTCTTCTTCTACGTACCCTGTCGCTTCAGGATGTTGGCGATCATGGCTCTCCATAGCTTCCTATCCCGTAACTTAGTAACGTTTGTCTCCTTTCCAAGCCTCACCATCCCGCCATCCATTCACACAAGTTCGCCAGTTAGATGGTACGCAGATTTCTCCTGTATTTTTTCTTCGATATTTCCTATGATTCCCAAATTCTATTATTGCCAAATTCTATGATTGCCAAATTCCATGATTGCCAAATTCTATGACTGACAAATTGTGTCCAGGTAATTTCAAATGTCTTTTTCTGGTTCTAAGTATAGGTGTCTTTTTGTTTCAATTTCCTTGAAGACTTCTTCGTTACTGACTCGTTCCGTCCATGGAATTCTCAACATCCTTCTGTAGACCAAAATTTCTGTTATCTTTTCATCTGTGAGGTGCTTGTCCAGTATCCACTACCATACAAGAGGATTGATAGGTCATACAATTTCAGGACTCTTTTCTTTGTTTTATAAAGTTCGTAGAACTCTCATACTTCTGGTTAACAATAATGTAAGGAAACACTGCACCAAATGGTCGAGTAAAAAACAGGTTTAATTATATGAGAGACATGAATTAATAATACAATAATAAGAAATACCGTAGATCAGTGCGCCAATGCGTATGACTCAATCGCTACGCCTTGCGACCCACTTTACGACGACCGTTCCTATGAGCAGACGTTCTACTCATAGTGGATGGGCGAGTCTATGTTGAACAATTAGTGTAGAGAAGGTCGATCGTATTTCTAAGCTCTTTGTTGCTGACAAAATATTCTTGTATTTTAGCACATTGCATAGCTTTGGAAATCATCTTTTCTTTTATTTCAATTCGCGTTTGGATTTCGGCATCGCATTTTCACCCTCTGTTAAAACACTTCCTAGATATTTAAACTTCTGTATCTGTTCGATTTTGAAAGGTTAATAAATGTCGCAGACACCTGACGAAGAGTTCACTGTACAACGGTCGAAATGTCGTGAGTATAACACCCAAGATAAGCATGCTCCTCCAAATAGCGATGTTTGAAATAGTTTTTTCTTTCCAAGCGGTTCGTGAACTATTTCGGATTTGGAACTTTTTCTCTTGCTGATAATGATGCATTCAGCTGTGAAAAAATAATGTATGGTTGCCTGCGAGAGAACAAGTCCAAGATGCGAACTGCTCCTCAGGTTCCTTAGAAAAAAATAAACACTATTTTAAACCTCCCTATTTGAGCCAGCATGCTTATCTTGGGTTTCGTTTCGACCGTTGTACAGTGAACTCTTCTTCAGGTGTCTGTGGTACTTGTGAGCCGTTTCAGAATTTTGAAAGAAACCTTTATTCAATCCATGGGGTTCAGTTGTTCGCATTCAGCACCCCATGCTTATGGATATATTTCGTATCAGTTATACCTGTCTCTTACCACAGTACTCGACTCAGATCCAGGAGAAATATCACCAGGGGAGTGAAGCGATATTTTAAAGCATATGTGATTTCATGGCAGTCGTGGGTTCACATCTTGGATCGAGTAGTGCGGAAAAGTTACATATTTTGCTTCACAAAAAGAAACAATCAAGCGACACAAAGGTGAATAACGTAGGTGAGCATTAACAGATATGAATTATCTCTCCTAAATTATCTCCCCTAAATATGGGAAGTGGAATGAGAACAATCTACCTTCGTTGAATGAATAAAGGAGTCATTTTGAAATTCTGAGAAAATTGCTAAGTCCGAGAAAAAAAAACACATAAAGAAGACCAGAAAAAAAAAATAAATGACCAATATTTGTCATTCCCAGAACCAAGTCGATGCTTGCAGGCACAGACGTAAACGACCAATATGCCCCTATCCCAGGACTAAGTCGATGCTTGCAGGCACAGATATAAGTGACTAATATGCTCGTGTCCCAGAATCAAGTCGATACTTGCAGAAACAGATATAAACGACCAATATTTCTCATTTCCAGA